>RJWJ010049429.1:0-10250 GCA_004363605.1 Indri indri | reverse complement strand
TACTGCCCCAAAGTCTCAGCATTCAAACCTCCCAGGGAATGATGAGTCCTAGGAATCACATCACTTCTCATGTGTCTTCATGGCCAACCTTCCTTTCTTTTCCATCCTTGGAATACGCCCACTACAAATCCAGCGTCTCCTGAGAGCTCCCTGCGAAACCACGCAGTTCCCTCAGGAAAGATTCCAACCCCTTCTATTTCCTTGGGTCAATTTGCACCTACACTGCCAGAAACAACGGCCTGCAGTTTTCCTGATTCTCTGAGAGCCCTTCTCAGGCCGTGGAATCTTGCTCAGGTGTCCCCTGAGCTTCAGTGTGTCACTTGCTCAAGTTGGGGCTGCATGCTCCCCGGACATCACAGACACAGCTGACAAGGCAGATTCCTCCCAGGCTCACATCATGCCCCTGCGCCAGCTGCCTTCTTTGTGGCCAGAATTAGGTCCCAGGCAGCTCCTCGGATCACGTTCACTCTGTGCTGGGAGCTGGACTGTCACCAGGCAAGTCAAGAACGGGGCAGAGGCTCTGTGCCAGGCCAAGGATATTCCTCGCTAGTGGCGGCTGGTGGTCTGAGCTGTCCCGTGCGACAACCTCCTGCCTCTGCGTCAGCCTGCAGTCAGCACGGCTTCCTCCGTGGTCGGGCCAAGGCCAGAGAGAGCCTTCGCGGATCAGAATCCACAGTGCCCGGGGCAGAGGGCCTCTGAGAGCAGAGTGGGAAGGGACAGGCTGGGTGCATCCCGGCTCTGCATCTGCCTGTGGTGTCGCTGCAAGCAAGTCTCTCTGAGCCTCAGTTTCTCCACCCATAAAATGAAGTTAATAACACCCAACTCACAGGGCCGGGCTGACATGAGATGGTTCGAGTTGGACACGTGGCTTAGCGATAGCAATTCATTTCACGGCAGCTGCTCTTAACCCTCAGGGACCACTTGGCGGGATGGGTAACGGCCAGCCCTTCCCCACCGTCCCTGTCTGCTCAGGGCTAAGGGACCTGGACCTTCAGCGCTAACCCTGGGCAAACCAGGACAAGGCGGTTACCTGACCTTCAGGTTCCACCTGGAGGACAGGGCCACTCAAAGGGACTTGGCTAAGAAGAGGGTGGGAGAAGAGGTGAAGACCAAGAGGAAGTGAAAAAAAGTTGGTTCATCACAGACAAGTGGGTGTTTGTGGCCTCCCAGGCAGGCCGTCCTGTCGGCTCCCCCACCAGGCACATTCCTGGGGTCCTGGGGCACCCCGTTCCTGGTGGGGAACAAAGGTGTCCCTGTCTGTAGCTCCCCTTCTGTTAGAACTCGGTCGGGTGTGGGGAGTAAGAATTAGCTGCCGGGGGCTGCCCAGCTGTCCCCTGGCTCTGGGCATCTGGGGTGCTAGGTGGTGCCTCCCTCTAGGACAGTGGTTCTCAATAAAGGAGTATCCCCCCCACACACCCTGGGGACAATTGACAGTGTCTAGAGACATCTTTGGTTGTCACAATCGGTGGGGCTGGGCGCTACTGGCATCTCGTGGGAAGAGGCCAGGGGTGCTACTAAACACCCTACAACGACAGCGCAGCTACCCACTCCAGAGAATCACCTGGACCAAACTGTCAGCAGCTGCCAAGGCTGAGGACCTGGCTCTAGGGGAGCCTGAAGAGGCGGGTCTGGGTGGGGAACTGGAAGGAAGCCAAGGGTTCAAGGAGGCCGTCCCCATGTCTCTCAGTCACTGAGCCAGGCCTCCGGGGGCCACCCCAGGAGGGAAGCAGATGCCTCCGCCCCCCAGTCAAAATCCAAAGTGGACAGTCAGGGGCAGGCCCCGGAAGGCAGTGGTGGGTGAGGGCGGGGAGGGGCACGTCTGGCGTGAGGCTGGCAAGGAGCAAGCTTTATGGCTTGTTCTGTTCAGAGTTTTAATTAAGCGTCTCAAATAAGGATTTAATTGGGCTGTAGCAAGCCAGACTTTTGTATGCGAGAGAAACACCTGGGGATTATTAGAAAACATTTTTAAAGCAGTAAAGCTGCAGCAAACACACGCAGTTGTTAAATCGGGAGATACAATTCCAGAGCTCAACACCACACACACGTACCTACACACACACACACACACGCACCTACACACACACACACACACACGCACACACACACACGCGCACAGTGGGGAGCCGTCTCTCCCATCACTGGGCAGGAGGGTCAGTGAGGTCTGGAGGGGTGGACCCAGGAGGCTCAGGCCACATCCATGGTGGGAGCAGTAGAGGTGCCCCCAGGCAGAGGGACTCTGCCCAAAGCTGGTGCCAGCTCGGGCCTCTAAGGCTGCTTTTTCTGGGGAAATGGGAGTGGCCGGGACCACCTTGGGAAGGGCCCAGGGTGACCACACTCAGCCTGAGGGGCGCCATGATGTTCAGGCCTAGTCTGGGTCCTGAGAGGGGCCGGGAATGGTCAGGCGTAAGCTGGGTGGCACTGAGGGTGGTCAAGCCTGGCCCTGATTCTGGAAGGGACCAAAGGGGACCAGGCCCAGCCTGGGAGGGGCTGGAGGTGACCAGGCCCACACTATTGGCCATCTCTCCGTCGACTAGAATGTACGCCCTATTAACCCAGGGACCAGGGTCCGCTTCGCTCCCTGCTGCGACTTCAGAGCACAGAACAATGCCTGGCACACAGGTAGGCACAGCTGGATGAATGAAGGAATGAATGAATGGGAGGGGCGGTGGTGTCCAGGCTCGTCTTACAGGGGCAAAGCTGGCTGCACCACTCCCTCAAGCCCAGGTCTCTGACTGGAGGACACAAAGGACACCAGAAAGACAGGTGGCCGCGAACCTGATCCATATCTGGGATGGACGGCTCTGGCCAGCAGGCTGCCGCCTCCCGCTGGTAGAGAGGCCTGGAAGCCCGTCAGTGGCTCTTCCCACCAGGTGAAACAGGAAACGTCCCCAGCCCTGTCCTACTGCTGGACTCCCGGGCACCCAGTCCCACTTCTGTTAGAGCCTGACCACAGGGCCTTGTAACTCAATGTCGCCTCTATGTTAACCAGCCCCATGTCTTGTTTATTCCGTGACTCCAGAATCGGACAAGGGCCCAGACGCAGAAGATGCTGAATAAATGCCTGCTGGAGAGATTCACGAGTGAACAGATGATTGGCATGCGTGTGACAGCAGCATCTTCTTCCTCGCAGCTCTCGTTCACCGGACTCCCCACCGCGTGCCAAGCCCTGTGTTCAGTGCTTCACTTCCATCGTCTCACCTAGCCCTCCCAATGACTTCGTGGCTTGGGGTTATCCCCTCCATTTTATAGAAGAGGAACCCGAAGCTCAGAGAGGTCCCCTTACCTCACTCTGCTGCTCCTCCCAGAGTCCCCTAGTGTTGAAGGGAGCCCCTCTCCCAGCCTGTGAATGACAGCTTGGATTTCAGTTCCAGGCAGGCAGGGGGAGCCGGACAAGACTCTCGGAACCACTGAAGGGCCCCTCCAAGTGGACCAAGCCCAGAGGGCTTCCGAGGCGCCTGCTGCGGTGCTCAGACAGCATCTGGCTGGGTTTGCAGCTCCCGTAAGAGCCCTTCCTGCCCCCAGCCTGCCCTACTGTGCTGAACTTCCGAAACGGGGTGCGTGTGCCGGGGGTAGGGAGGGAAGGGGCAGGGATGAGGGCCCCCCAGGGACCAGACCCGGAGGGAGGCTTAGGAGGACTGAAGGGGCATGAGGTACAGAGCAGAAGGTTCAGGTGCCCAAGGCTGGGGGCTCAAGTGCATAGAGCTGGGGGTGGGAGTGGGGTGAGTTGGTCACACATGGAGGGACAACCCAGGAGTCAGGGGGCAGGCTCGGGAGCACAGAGGTGGGAGGCTGGTGGAGGCAGAGAGCTGCAGGGGCAGGTGGAGGAGCAGACAGCCTCTCCCCCAACCAGACGCTGCTTTCTCAGAGGGCAGGAAACCAAGTCAGGAGCCAGGTGCGGGGAGCCAGGTGAGCACTGGGGCAGGCCAAGAGCACAGGACTCCACATCCCATCTTCCAGGTTGCTTTCTGAAAAGGTCCTTTCTGGAAAGCACCCTGAGGCCCTAACTCTAAGTCCATCTCCCCTACTCCCCACCCACAGAGGCCCGAGGCAGCTGGACAGGGGCCTTAAGGATGACCATTGAATCCGCCCCAGCCCAGCCCAGACCTTTCAGCCCCTCTCCTAGGAGCATCGGCCCATCCCGAGTCCAGAGCAGGGTCCTCTGGCTGGGAGCCTGGGGCAGCATACTCGCCACACCGACAGAAGGCACTGCAGGGCAGGCCCAATCACAGTCCCCCTCACGTGGGTGACACACCCCAGCTTCAAAGCACAGTTCCAGGTCTCTGCCCAAATAGCCTTCCTTCTCGCTGAGGCCACGGCGACCCTGCCCCACCTCCTTTTCCTTGTCCCTGTTTACTTTGTCTCCCTAGAACTGAGTATTGTAGAGCACACTCTATATTTTACTTTAATTATCATGCTATGGCCAGTGTCCCCATAGAATGGAGGCTCCTTGGGGGCCAGGAGTTCTGCTATTTTCCTTTCTGTTCACTCCTCAGTGCCTAAAAAGTGCTGGCACACCATACTCAAGAAATACAAATGGATGACCTTCAGAAATCCAGTGTTTCACTTGATCTTTCAGCCCTGCTATGGTTGAGGTTGACAAGACAGGTGTTACTTTTATTACCTCTATCACATACACAAGTGAGTAATTACAGTGATAACAGCTAACTTTTACTGAGCACTTACTATGTGCCGGATCCTAGGAAAATGTTTTACACACATAATCTAATTAATTTAATCTGCCATAATGGCCCTATGAGGTAAGTGCTATTAACCCAATTTGACAGGTGAATGAAGTTCAGAGAGGTAAAGTAACTTGCCCAAGGTCACACAGCCATATGCCAGGCACCATGCTGAGTGCTGTATATGAATTGTTATATCATTCAATGCCTAAAAGTACTTTATAAGGCAATAACGCTATTTTATAGAAAGAGAAACTGAAAACAGTGGCAGGGATCCAAATTCTTTTCTCAGGTCTGAATGCCCATGGGAGTCTTCCATCTCTGAGATCCACATTCAATGAACACCCACTGACAAATACCAAAGCATTGCCCTGTGCACCTGACTTCACTTAATCCTCTGCCAGGAAGGTGGGCAGCGTTACTCGGCTACAGAAGTTAGGGAGTAAAACGCATGAGGCTGCAGTAGTTCGTACTCCACTTCCTGTCAATAACTATCCAAGGATATTCCTGGTACTACCAACCAGTAATTCTCATTCATAACTGAAAGAATCAACACTCACACACTGCTGGTGAGACTGCAAACTAGTACAACCTCTACGGAAAGCAGTATGGAGATACCTCAAAGAGCTAAAAGTTAAACTACCATTTGATCCAGCAATCCCACTACTGTGTATTTACCCAAAGGAAAAAAAGGACATTCTGTAAAACAGACCATCTGCACTAGAATGTTTATAGCAGCACAATTCGCAATTGCAAAGATGTGGAAACAACCCAAGTGTCCATCAATACATGAGTGGATCAGTAAAATGTAGTGCATGTATACCATGAAGTACTACTCAGCCACCAAAAAAAAAAAAAAAAATGGTGAACTAATACCCCTTGTATTAACCTGGATGGAACTAGAGACCATCCTTCTAAGTGAAGTATCACAAGAATGGAAAAACAAGCACCACATGTACTCACCATTAAGTTGAAACAAATCAATCAACTCTTACATGCACATATGGAAATAACATTCACTGGAAATCCAGCAGGTGGGAGGGGGGAGGAGAGGGTGGATAAATTCACACCTAACACATGTAATGCACTCTATCTGGGTAATGGGCACACTTATAACTTTGACTCAAATTGTACAAGAGCAATTTATGTAACCAAAACATTTGTACCCCCATAATATCCTGAAATAAAATAAAGAATCAAACACCTTTAGATGCTGCGAATGTATGTTCCATGCCCCCGACCCCCCTTGCCCGTAGCCCTCCGAAAGATGAGCTCCCATGGGCCAATGACTCCGTTTTATTGTCACAAACCCGGAATGGCTGCGATGGACAAGCGGTCCTTCATCTGCCTATTGTCAGAAAGAATTGTCTCAGATCAATTGTTCTAAGGCAAAAATCAATCGCATTTGGCAGTTGTCCTCTCAAATTTAACGAGTTTATATTCAATAACTCCATATGGCAGGAAACTTAACTTGGTTACTTAGAGGACGTTCTGCACCCAATTACCCTGGCAGGAAGCCACACTGCTCCAACCCTAGTCCTCGGGCGCATTACGGAATTTCTCTCTGCCCACGGTGGGGGCCTGGAATGTTTGCTAAGAAAATCTTCCAGGCCAGAATCATCACACCAGGCGCAGACCTGGCCATTTGCTCATTTGTGGGAAGAGACAGAGCACTGGTTTTTATTTTAAAAAATAAAATAAAATTGAAAAAAAACAAAAAACATGGACCCTCCTCGTCAAAGTGAGAAGACAAGATCCTTGAGAGGTTCCCCAATTTCCTCAAATTGTTTTACTTTGGATTTCCCCAGGGGCAAAACCTGAGATAAAGATTCGAGTGCAAGAATTAACAGTTTATTTGGGGGGGGGGGGCTCAGGATACACTGGTGGGGGGAAGGAAAGGAAGGCAGAACATAACAGGTGTGTCATCATGCAGATTATCACTGTGGACAACTGGCGCTCGATCCCGTCACCGGAGACCTGGGGGAGCAAGTGTGGAACGTGCCTCAGAGTCCTTACGACTGGGGTTAGAGGACACCGCGGTAGTAAAAGACTAGGTCCTCTTCCGTCATTGCAGGAGGCATTAACTCCACCCCTCCCAGCAGGATGCTCCTGAAGCCAGAAAAATGCTCTCAGAGAGCAGCAGGTATTCTCTGTAAGCAGCTGCCAGCTTGTACAGGTATCCAAAGGGGGCTGTTCCCAGCCTAAGGGCTGCACGAGACAACCCACAGGAGAAGAGGAAGAAAATACCAACGTCTACCTGTGTGGATATGAATCTCATCCCTTTTAATTACTTATTTTTGTGTATCATTTACAAGGTACACAGTAGATTAACCCAGCTGTCATAAATTACATCGATCCAGGTGCATACGAACCTTATTACTAATGGGTACACAGTCAAAGAAACCCAGTGATTACTGCTCCGGATTAAATGGAGCTTCCTCCACCCAACCAGCAGGATGCCGGGTCTTGCCAGTCACCCCCACCATCTACTGCCCAACATGAGTCAAAAATCTGATGAGAAGGCCAGGCATGGTGGCTCTGTAATCCTAGCACTTTGGGAGACTGAGGTGGGAGAATCACTTGAGGCCAGGAGTTCAAGACCAACCTGGGCAACAGAGCAAGACCCTATCTCTACAAAAAACAGAAAAATTAGCAGGGCACGGTGGCACGCACCTGTAGTCCCAGCTACTCGGGAGGCTAAGGCAGGAGGATCACTTGAGCCCAGGAGTTTGAGGTTGCTGTGAGCTATGATGATGCCACTGCACTTTAGCCCAGGTGACAGAGTGAGACCTTGTCTCAAAAAAAAAAAAAAAGAACCTGATGAATAGAAAGGGCATTTTGGAGAACTGGTAGAAAAGCAGGCCAGCCACCTCTTTCCCCAGAGTCTAGGATTTATCCTTGGAGCAAGCTGTGCACTCGAACCACATTCCTTAGCTCTTTGCGTAGTTTAACTCCCTAACCCATGTTTTGTCAATAATGACATGAGGAACAGACAATACCAGACACAGTCTATGAAACCTGCCAGCCATTTGCCACAAAGCTGCTGCATTTCTCAAGTCTTACACACAAAGCCCCAGATGAAAAATTTGTTTTTAAATGAAAGGTTAATAAAAGCTTTATTTTGTCCCAGAGATACTGGAGTGATTTTTCCACATAGGAGAGGTGAAACCTACATAACTAGTAGGTTCCCTTTTCCCTTCTGTCACCAGGGAGCATAGAGCCAAATATCTGGCCCAGTTATAACACATGTATGGACATCATGACTTAAATATATTAATAGCCTTTTAGTTTTCCTCCTAAGAAACATTTTATTTCTAATTTATATTTTTCCTGGTACTGAATTATTTTGAGCAAGTTAACTATCTTTAAACGCAATTCTTGTTAACAACTTCAAATTATTTTTGTGGAATGAGATGGAACAGTTACCAATTCATGAATTAAAAATTAAGCCAAGCCAGTGGCCCAGATTGCACTTTCAGACACAAATGGGACACATTAACGATGCTCTCCCAGGTCAGGGCCATGATATTTCAGCTGCTGAGTCTGCCTCGGACATGAGAGGGGACCTTTGCTCAAACTCCATGGTAGCAGCCTCAAAAGGTGAAGACATTTGAGCTTCAGGATCTGGAGGGAGGTGGGGGTCTGAGGTCTGGCCAAGTAGCTCCCAGCCCCCACCTTCCTGCCCCCGACCCCCGGCCCAAATGGCACTGCCACTCACTTTGTTTTCATTTGTACCTCTAAACCAGCTCCCGGCCATTCTGAGAAACTGGCTATCAACCTGTCTCTCCCCCTAAAGCATCTTAACTCTTTTTAACTTGTCCTGAAACTTTTCCTTTGGGTCCCAAAGTACCCAAGTACCCCTTGGGTGGGTACCGGAGAGCCAAGCTGTTCCTCCTCTCTGCTCTCTCCGTATTTACAAATTCTCAGTCCAGCCCCGTGAGCGGCCACCCTTCCCGGGCGATGGGGCATCTCCCGTCTCCCTCACCACCCCTCCTCATCCTGAGATCCCCAGCTCCCACACTCTTCTGCTGAACCTGACCCACTGCAGGGAGGAGGGGGGAGGAGGGAGGGAGCCGGGACTGGAGCTGGCTCCCGTCAGGACCCCCACAGCCAGCCTGAGGGAGTGGGAGGAAGATGAAATACTGGGGGCAGCACTTTGCCCAGTCTCTGCCTTCCTGCCCCCCACCCTTAGACACACATACCCAGAAACCATCGGGGCGTCACGGCCGAAGGAAGCCACTCTCCAGAAAAAAGAAACCCACACATCAGAGGACAGTGGAAAACGCAACAGGGCAGAGAGTCACATGCTCCCGGTTCGATCTAATCCCTGCTCCACAGCCCCCCTCCGAGGGGGCTCCGACAAGCCACAGCACCTTCTCAGAGCCTCCACGTCCTTATCTATAAAGCAGAGATAATAATACCAGCCTATCTCACGGGGGTGCATCAAATGGAAAACTGTGCACAAAAGGGCTTTGAAAAGGATAAAGACTCACACAAAGAGGTAGAGAATTGTCACTGCGATTGTTCCCTCCGAGAGCTGAGTGACCCCAGAAGAATCAGGGAGAAACCGAGCTTCAGGATGTGGAGGGAGCCGGAGCCTGGGGTCTGACCAAGAGGCCCCCAGCCCCCACTTTCCGCCCCTCGCCCAGATGGAATCGCCACTCCCTTGGTTTCCATTTGTGCCCTCATTTCAGTCTTCCGAGAAGGGGTCTCCAGGGCCCATGGGGAGACACCTGGTTGCTCCCCAAGCTTCATGCCTGGTGTCCCTTGGTCACGGCTGAACTCTGGGTGTGTGTCCTCTAAAGCCCTCCAATGGGGGAGATGGCATGTGTGTGACACAGGAATGGTGACAACAGTGGGGACAGCCGTTATCTGCAAGGGCTGCAGCCCACATTTACAAAACACCATGCGTAACTCGAGCTTCCTCACCAGCCCCCCTGAGACCACTGGGTTCCCACCTGCAGGTCCAGCTGAGGCAGGAGAGACTCGACCAGTCCAGCCCGGGATTGCGGACACCGGGCCCACCATCATGGGCCCCTGTCGGCCAGCTGGAGCCCTGACCTAGGCCCCTGGGGGTGGTACAGGGTTCCTGCCTTGTTTCCTGGGCGTGGGTGTCCGTCTCAGACACCTGCCTAACAGCCTCTTCCCTCTAAGGACAGTTTCTCTGATGACAGAACCCCCAGTTCTCACCCACTTTACCTGCTGCCTGGGACTCTGAAGCTTACCTACTCCTGGGATTCCCCCTCTGGGCTCCGTCACTTTCTGGCCTCTCCCCTACCCCATGCTATGCCTCCCTGGTGGGCCTGCTTGCCTGGGTCCCCACCTGATGCCAGCTGCCAGTCCCTCTGCACACCACAATCTGTCCTGAAAGGACCAGGCCCCATCCCTTCCCTGTGGCTGCATCTCTGCCCCACCCTCCACCCCACTAGGGCTGGCTCTGCCCTCCTGGGAAGCTCGAGTTCCATCCTACCCGACCAACGATGCCCAACCCACATCCGCTAGCGGCCAGAGAGGAACGCTGAGAGGTGTCAGGAGGCCAAGGGGGCTGAGGCATGCTCACCATCCAGACCT
>RJWJ010049428.1:0-10249 GCA_004363605.1 Indri indri | reverse complement strand
ACGCCAGGGGAAGGAAGGGGCGGGGCCGTGCGCTCCAACAAAACTCGATTTGAGGGGGGACGTGGGCCTAGCGAACGGGACTGCGACGAAGGTAGCACTCTCTCCAGTTGTCATTTTGTAGCCGTATTTTCCTAAATGTGTCTATGACGGAGAGTCTAGTTGTGAAACGATTGTTCTGCCAGCTTGTCCAACATGAATGACTTTGCAAGCACTGAGTAGGCCTACATGCTTATATTTACCTTGCGACTTATGTTGAAAGTAGTTTCAAAATTAAGAAGAAGTTACAAGGTAACATTTGGCCATGGAAGTGGTCAGATACAAGTATCCTCTTAATTTCATTTTCCCAATCACAGTATTCTGCTTTCAATGAGAAGTATGGGTCACCGAGGAAGATCAACATACAGGCCTAGACCAAGAAGAAATGACCAAGAATTTTGTCGGCAGGTTGGGCCTGTGGTTGTGAGTGCTTTCACATTTGATGTTTTCCGTTAGCAGAAATTTATTTTTGTGGTAGTGTTCTTGAGCTAGAACAGATAACACTGGTAAAGGTCTTCCATGCTGATAAAAAATGATAGCGGAATCTCCTGAAGGAAACCTGGGTCCAGGAGGATTATGTTCTCTTTTTTTGTTGAGACAGAGTCTCACTCTCTTGCCTGGGGCGAGTGCCGTAGCGTCAGCCTAGTTCACAGCAACCTCAAACTCCTGGGCTCGAGCAATCCTGCTGTCTCAGCCTCCCGAGTAGCTGGGACTACAGGCATGCGCCACCATGCCCGGCTAATTTTTTCTCTATATATTTTTAGCTGTCCAATTAATTTCTTTCTATTTTTGGTAGAGATGGGGTCTCCCTCTTGCTCAGGCTGGTCTCGAACTCCTGAGCTCTGGACGATCTGCCTGCCTCGGCCTCCCAGAGTGCTAGGATTACAGGCATGAGCCACCACGCCCGGCCGATTATGTTCTCTTAAGTTCCCTGTATTCTACCCTTGATTTCTTTCTCATACTTATGCGTGACAGACTGTCCACGTCCATCCCAAGATTGATATTGATGGCTTTCAGACTCCTTGTGGGTAACTCTTCTTGGAGGAGCCTCTCTGTGGGAAGAGTAACTTTATTTAGAATAAGTATATGCAGTCATGTTGGGGAAATGTCTTTAGACTTCCTTATGATCAGAAATATCTATGTAGTCTGTATATTTATATTACTGACATGTATTAATAATGAATCCTTTCATTTGCACGCACACGCACCCCTCTAGGCCCAAAAGCCCAGTGATGAAGAGCCTCCGCAGGAGGAGCCAGCAACTGGAATTCAGGATGTTACTCCTGTTGAGAAGGGAGATGCGGGAGCACCTGAGTTTCAAGGTGATGGGAAGTGAAAGAAAGAATGTCTATGGGGGGAAGAGGGCATATGTGTGCATCATGCATGATGACATAACCAGTAACAGGAGGAAAGAAAACATTAGAAAAGGATCTGAAACATTTCCTGAAAGTTGGCTGGAAAAGTGAAGAGTATAGTTTGCAGCTTCATCCAGAACCTTGGTATACCGTATCCTACCTTTTTCTTCAAGATTTATTTTGCTGAGCTTGAAAATGCAGTCCTTGCTAAATCAGAGGAAGGAAGGTGTTTGATTGTAGCTATAAAATGTATATTATTTCATCACTTCAATTTGTTCTTCTTAGAATGTTATTGTATGGTCTTCTCAGCCATTGGGTCAAAAGTGTCAGCAAACTTTAATAGCATGTAGAGTACCGAGTCAACCTACCTCGTAACACCCTAAATAAAGCACATTTGCATAGGAACGTTAGCGCTGTTTTATGAGTAAGAAAAGTGAGGCTTGGGGATTGAGGCTTACCAAAGAGCATTTGACTCATGCAAGCAGAATTCATGTTTCATTCCAAGGTTTGTGTTCTTTCTACCCTCTGTGTTGTCAGAAAAAGTGAATAGTTTTGCTTAAAGTGCTTCATGCTCAAATGTGTCTGTACTGTAGGGTTGCTCGTACTGGCCCAGGAAACAGCACAGTTGAATGCAACAGGATAGAGACTCTAGAAAAGACCCAATGAATGACAGCCACTGTTTCCTGTGGGTGATATTTTTTACACTAACTTGGGTAAAAGCTGGATAATTTAGGATACTTGCATACAGATGGCTATACTAGTGTGATTTATAAGTGACTTTTGAAGGATATTTAAATACTTTTATGGTTAGAAAAATCAAAAGTATCATAAGATTATCATGAAAGAAATTATTTCTTCAGAAGATACCGTTTTCAAGCTAAGGATTTACGTAATGGAGGCCATGGGTTATTTTAGCAATTGACTGTTTTGAAGTTTCCGGAATATGACTGACAACAATGCCCATGAATTTCTTTCCACTCAACTGCCCTACTCTCACTGTAAACAGTAATTTTGCGTTCATTTTTGGTACTTTGTTCTAAATGGCATTCATTTATAGAAAGTTACTTATAGGGCCTTTGGGCGTAAACATAACTTTAGTTAATTTGAACAAACTAATTTTCGGATTACCTCAATAAGGAATGGTAGTCATGACTATAAGGTTTGTCATAAGCCCACGATACACTTATCTGATCCTTCAGAAGGTTGCATTTTGGTCATGATTAAAATCCTATCCATGGTGCGGACTGTATATTTCTTGGATGGCTGATCCTCACTCCCCTTAATTCACCATGGTAACATAGGAAATGTAGGTGTATTGTGGTTTATCCTTACATGACCATTTAAAATCTGACTTCATAATACAGGAAAACAAAGGACTAAAGGCCATCTTTGCATCACATTACCACACTAGCCTACAGGCTTTTATTTCATAAGGCTGAGGGAATGAAAATTATCATTTACTTATTTATATTTGATGTTTTACTGCTTAAATTGATAACATTTTTTTTAAGGGCCTCGCCTGGAACCTGATCTCCGGGAACTGTTTCAGCGAGAGACTGGGGGTGAATACCTGGGTCCTGACGTCAGAGAGGAGAGTCTGCCAAATCTAAGTAAGGCCCATTGAGGTGCTGAAAGCAGGTATGTTATCCACTAAGATACAAAATTATGGGGTTCCCTTTTTCCACAATGTTACGTCTTTAATAATATAAGGATAAAATTACTGATACTCTAATAACAGAGTTCACATACGAAGATCTTTGGAAGATAGTTCAGACCCCAGATGCCTGACTGCATGACTTAAACACTACCAGATACAGAAACAAATTGGGTCAAAGCCATACTGAACCATCACATATGAAAGTATTTTCTTACTTCTGAGTGTAACCAAGAGCTAACAATTTTCAGAATCTTTTACAATTTCTGCTTGTAACAAATACAGAATGCATTTGGAGTATCAGCTTGTATGAAATATGCTAAGGCACTGAAGAAGATTCTGACACCAGCTCTAACATAATTTACGAGATTCTGGATGAATCCCTTAATTCTGAAAGAGCCCCCTTTGCTCTTATTAAAATTAGTGAATTCAGCTCGGTATGAATTCAGCTTGGTGCCTGTAGTCCCAGCTAGTCGGGAGGCTGAGGCAGGAGGATCACTGGTGGCCAGGAGTTCGAGGCCACAGTAGGCTAGAATCACACTTATGAATGGCCACTGTGCTCCAGCCTGGGCAACATAGTGAGACCCTATGTCTAGAAAAATAAGAAGAAGAAATGAATTTTTAAATATTAGCAAATTAAAATCAGGTTCAGTGGTGATTTTTTGCATTCTCTGGTTCTGTTGGGTAGAATACAAAGATACTCTGTTTAAAATTATTTATTGTAAAATAACAGCTTGAGTCAAATTATAATATCTGAATCAAAATTTCATTGCTCCTGAGAAAATGAGCAGGCAGTCTGCTTGATTATTTCTTTTTCTGTATGGAGACCTAAATGCCTGTCCTTGGATTTTGTCAAATTCTGAATTATCTGGCTCTTAACGCAAAGTTGCGTGTTAAATCCTTCCCACAGTGAAGCTTTGAAGGACTGAGTAATAAAATGGCAAGGGACAGTCTAGTTTCTAGTTTCTGTGCCTGACCATGTACGTACATTGCATGCAGATCAGCAATGTTCGTGATGAGGAAGGTGCTTATGGCCAGCATGCTCTCTGCCCCACACTGTCAGTCTTTGTGAGCTACTATGTCCAATTAAACCGTAGACACCTATATGATATAATCACCTCTAACCACTGCATATGTTACATACTACAGGTTTCTGCCTTGGGACTTCAACTGACAGGATTTGAGATTCAAAGTCCTTAACGTAGTCATTCCCAAATAGTCAGCATATTTTACACATGTTTTCCAAATTGCCCGACTGTTAATTACAGGAGCTTCTGAATTTAAAGGAAGCACTTGATGTTTAAGGAAGAAATTACCTTGCATGAGTTTTCTAAATGTTCTTACTCTGTTCTTACTGCTGAACTGTTCCATTAGACCTGTAGTCCCCAACCCTCAGTCCACGGACCGGTACTGGTGCGTGTCCTGTTGGAAACCAGGCCACACAGCAGGAGGTGAGCGGGTGGTGAGCAAGAGAAGCTTTATCTGTATTTAGATCCACTCCCTGTCAGTCTCATCACCGCCTGAGCTCCACCTGCTGTCAGATCAGCGGCGGCATTAGACTCTCATAGGAGCACGAACCCCACTGTAAACTACGCATGTGAGGGATCTAGGTTACACGCTCCTTATGAGGATCTAATGCCTGATGATCTGAGGTGGAGCTGAGGCGGTGATGTTAGCACTGGGGAGTGGCTGCAAATACAGATTATGATTGGCAGAGAGGGTTGACTGCACAGAGACCATAATAAATCAGTCACTTGCAGACTGGTATCAAAACCCTATCACTGTGTGGCAAGTGACAATTAAGCTGCATCTGGTGGCAGGCTTTATAGTGGCAGGGGAGTTGATGTACTTCAGTTGTACAGCTGCATCTGGTGGCAGGCTTTAAGTTAGAATCGGACACTTAAATTTTAGTCCACGTGGGGCCTGCCTGTTATTTTATTAACAACCTCTGTCTGTACCTCTTTCCCGCACTGTGCACTACTTGGCTGAGTCACGGTTTTGGTAAGCCCGCAAGCTAACCCTAGCAAAAATGAGTAAAAAAGCAAATGTCGCTGGAGAGCTGCTTTGAAAGGGGGGATGACCCAGTGATGAGACAGCAGAAGACGCCGCTAAGACTGCCGACAGGATGAAAGCTGCATTTGGAAGGAAATACCGAGAGTCCTACTTAAATCGGGTCCATTACAACAGGTAATTCATGTTCTCCAAGCCCGCTCTGTGTAATATGTGGAGACCAGCTGTCCAGTGAAGCCATGAAACCTTAAAACTGCTTGGCCACATGGAGACCAAGCACCCTGCATTAAAAGACAAGCCTTTGAAGTTAGTCAAAGGAAAAAACGTGAACACGAACAACAGAAGCAATTATTGACGGCCACCACTTCATCAAATGTGTCAGCGCTGAGAGCATGATTCTTAGCGGCTAACCACATTGCTAAAGCTAAGAAGCCCCTCAGTATTGGTGAATGGTTGATCCTGCCTGCTGCTGAGGACATTTGCTGTGAACTTTTAGGAGAGGCTGCAGTTCAAAAGGTGGCATGTGTTCCTCTTTCGGCTAGCACCATAACTAGACGCATTGACAAAATAGCAGAGGACGTCGGGGCACAATCGTTAGAGAGGATTAATGAGTCACCATGGTCCGCAATCCGTGTTGACGAGTCTACCGTCGTTGACAAGGCAGCAATGCTTGTTTCTGTGCAATGTATATTTTTCAGGAGGATGTGCGCGAGGACATGTGATGTGCGCTTTTGTTGCCAACCGCGACCATAGCTGCAGAACTATTCAAGTCTTTGAATGATTACGTATCAGGAAAGCTCAATTGGTCATTTTGTGTCAGTGTGCACGGATGGAGCGACTGCCATGACTGGACGGCTTTCCGGTTTCACTCCCAGAGTCGAGGAGGTCGCTCCTGAATGTGGGTCTACGCACTGTGTCATCCATAGAGAAATGCCGGCTAGTCAGAAAATGTCACCTGAACTAAGCAGCGTTTCGCAGGATGTGATTACAATCATCAGCCGCATTAAAGTACATGCCCTTAATTTACATGTGTTCACGCAGCTCTGTGAGGAGATGGCCGCAGAGCACACACATCTTCCCTTGTACACGGAAGTGAGATGGCTTTCTAAAGGTGCCTGAGTGGCCAGAGTTTTGAGTTACGAGAGACAGGTATGAATCATTACTAAAAGGAAAAGTAATCCAACTAATCAAAAGAGAATGCTCCTTTTAAAAATAGCCGCGAATACAGTATCCAGTAGTTTACATCCCCTTGAGGAAAGTGGGAAAAGCCCATCAAGGAATATGAACAAGACACCAGGAGATCTTGACTATACCGTACAATTGGAAGTGAAATTGAACTCTAATATTTTCAAAATATGGATGAAATGGTTGATATGCTAGGAAACCATACGTTATTTACTATATCCCAGTAATACCTAAATAGGTAAACATCACAAATACCATGGAAGAACTTCTGAAATTTGTCAGTTGTCCTTCAAAGTCGCTTACTTTTAGAAACAAATGTTTGGCTTTTCCCGGTGCTTACTCTACCTTCCCATTTTCCTCTCCCTCCATTTCTCTCTTTCTTTTTCTTTTTTTTCTTTTTTTTTTTTTTTGCCGTACTGCGAGATATGGTATATATCTCCTTGACATTTTGATGTGAAAAATGATGGTGATAACTTAAAACCAGCGTGGCCATATAGTTTAATATACAAAGAGAGCACTCTCGAGTGTAAAAAGAGGCATTCTTCATAATTACATCGGGACTAACGGTGAAAAGTAGGGAGAGGTGGTTGCCGTACTTTAACCACATAAGGGTAAACTAGCCCAAAGAAACATTTTTGTACTGTCGTACAATAGAGAAGAAGCAAGGGAAATACTGGCCTTTCTATTTGTTCACTTAAGCAGTTCCTAATGTGACATTAACTGTTCTGTCTCTCTTGTATCCAGAGTATTACTTCAAGCCGAAACATTAAATTATACATTTTTTTGTAAATTCCTTTTGTTTCTTAGGTTTTCTGTGTGTTGGTTAGATTTTTAGCAAAAGTATACTCAATTTTTGCTTTCTACTTAAAACTACCTTTTAATCGGTTCATGTGATTTAATCTGTTCTGAGCTCATACAGTCTTTTGGTTTCCTTTTATTACTAGAAAGCAGGGTGTGTTTTAAAAATATTGATAATGTATATGCTTGGAAGTGTATTTGCAGAGTGTGTACAGAGGTCTAACTGAATACAAGCCAAAGGATGACTCTTAGGCTTCTGGTTCTATTAATAGCTCATTTTATAAAACCAAAAGTATGATGTCCTTCGTATGCCTTTAATATCATGTAAATAAAGTTTTGCTTAGTAATGTTCTCACCTATTATTTTTATATTATAGGTGAAGAACCACCAGAGGCTTAAACGAAGAGAAGCTGAAACAATGCAGACTGTTGTTATATGGGATATTTGTCTTAAAATTATCTCAATAAAGTTTTAACAGTTTTCTTGAAAGAAGTCTTGCACAGGTTTTGTTCAGTTTATTCCCAGGTATTTGCAACAGTTGAAAATTATATCGTGTTTGAAATTTTGTATTCTGATTGAGTTGGTATGTACAGGTGTTATATTTTGAAATATGCTATTGGTCTTTGACAGGGTTTCCTGGCATACAACTCCTAAAGTACTTAGAGTGGCCCCAAAGTGGTGTCTTTCTGTATGCCAATGAATTGACTGAGGCTGGCAGCCCCTACATTGCTCTAGTCTAGGATAAAGGATTAGAAAGTTGGGACTTTGAAGCCACACCCCCAATCTTTGAGGAGGGGAGAGGGTCCCCCCAAAAAGTTGATCACCAGTGGCCAGTGTCTTAATCAATCATGCCTACTTCATGAAACCTTCACGAAAACCTGAAAGGACAGGATTCAGAGACCTTGTGCGTGCCGAACACATGGAAGTTTCTGGTAGGTGGCAACCTGGAAAGGACATGAGAGCTCTCACCCCTTCCCCCATACCTCACCCTGTGCATCTCTTCATCTGTATCCTTTGTAATATCCTTTTTTTGTAAACTCATAAATAGGTGTTTGCTTAGGTTTATGAGCTACTCTAGCAAATTCATTGAACCCGAGTGTGTCTGAACCACCATTTCAGAGCTTGGTGGGTGGGTCAGAAGCAGAGGTAAAACACCCTGGGGCTTGCAAGTAGCATCAAAAGTGGGGGTCAGTTTTGTGGAACTAAGCTGTTAACCTGTGTAATCTGACACTGTCTTCAGGTCCATAGGTTCAGGACTGAATTGGAGGACACCCAGCCTAGTGTTCCCTGCAGAATGGATTGCTTGCCTGCTGTGTGGGGGAAAATCCCCATAGATTTGGTCACAGACGTCTTCTGTGTTAATTTTTGTGGGGTGAGAGCAGAGGAAAAACACGTTTTTTCCACTCAACAGGTATAACGTTTGTGTACTTATTTTTTTTATCTCAAAATATTAAGAGGGTACAAATGTTTTAGGTTACATTTGTGAAGTAAAATAAACTAAAATAAAATCCTGAACGTCCCCACCACCAGCTCACCGAATGGACCCTGTCTGGGCCATGGCTGTATCCCAAAACTATTCCCTGCCAAGAGGAGGGAGGTCAGACATGCCTCATCATGCCCCCTCCCTTCTTGGAGACATGTTTTGTAACACATTAACAGGGCTGAGGGTATGCAAGGCAAACCTGCAGGTCCTCAATTTACATAACAAATACATGCCCCCTGGCTTGTCTCTGATCAACAGCCCCTTATCTTAAAACATTCCAAACCTTTAGAGGAAGCTTGGTGTCCTTAACCAATTACAACTCAAAGAATCTTTAAAGCCACTTACAACCTGTAAAGCCCCCAACAGAGACGGCCCACCTTCTGGGGCCACACCAATGTCTGCATTCCACGTATTGATTCATGATTTTACTTGCAACCCCTGTCTCCCTGAAATGTATAAAACTGTAACCCCGCCACAGTGAGTCCAATTGCTCAAGGCTCCCGGCTCGTGGTTCTCGTTTGGCTCAGAATGCATCTCTTTAAATTTTTTTTAATTTCAGCATACTATGGGGGTACAGGTGTTTAGGTTACGTATGTTGCCCTTCCCCCCCCAAGTCAGAGCTTCAAGTGTGTCCATCCCCCACATGGTGCCCATCGCACTCATTATGCATATACCCATCCCCTCCTCCCTCCTCCCACCTGCCCAACATCCAACAGATGTTATTCTTATATGTACACTTACATGTTCATCAGTGAAACCAATTTGTTGGTGAGTACATGTGGTGCTTATTTTTCCATTCTTGGGATACTTCGCTTAGTAGAATGGGTTCCAGCTCTATCCAGGAGAACACAAGAGGCGCTAGACCCCCATTGTTTCTTATAGCTGAATAATACTCCAGGGTATACATAGACCACATTTTATTAATCCACTCATGTAGTGATGGGCACTTGGGTTGTTTCCACAGAGTTTGGCTTTTTTTCCGCTGACACATGGATCACTTTCGTAATGCTCGAGTCCCACCTAAAGGTGTGCCCAGCACCCAAATAGTGTTCATAGTACCCATTAGGTAGGTTTTTTCATTGGTCACATCCTGCAACTCCAGCATTGTCCTTATCAGAAGAGATAAGGAGGGATAAGGAATGCAAGTTCCCCTCTTGCCTTCCATTCCTTTACCTCCCTAGGGGTCTGGCAAAGGCTACATGCCTAATAAG
Organism: Indri indri; assembly: GCA_004363605.1. Taxonomy (NCBI): domain Eukaryota; kingdom Metazoa; phylum Chordata; class Mammalia; order Primates; family Indriidae; genus Indri; species Indri indri. The sequence goes on along the minus strand of RJWJ010049428.1, from coordinate 517 downwards.
TTTCACAGAGCTAGAAGGAGGATATTGAATGTTCCCAACACAAAGGGGAAATGACAAATGTTTGAGATGATGGATGGGCTAATTACCCTGATCACATTATATGTATCTCAACATCACTGTGTACTCCATAAATATGTATAATTACTATGTCAATATAAAAAATTAAAAACGAAAATACAGAATATAACTAATATCCAAGTCTTATCTGCAATATAATACTTCCCATGTTATCTCACTTATTCTTCATAGCATTCACTTAGTGTAAATATCGTATTTCTACTTTAGAAATAGGGAGACAGATCCAAAAGATGGAAGTACCTTTCCCACCATCTCAAGGTCACTGTGTGTTACACCCAGGATGGAAACCCATGCCTACTTCATGCCATGGCCTGTAAGGAGATAGTGTAGGAAGGACCCAAGTAATTTTTCTCCAGCAAGTTCCCCTGCTTGGTTTCCTTTTTTTTTCCTAACTAGGCCCTAATTCTTTCATCCAGCTCTGTAGCCTAGGGACTTCTCA
>RJWJ010049427.1:0-10337 GCA_004363605.1 Indri indri | reverse complement strand
TGTCTCACTGCTGCCTACCAAGTCCCACGCGAGTGCATCTGCACGGCTGGACTATGCTCACATCTGGAACCCTCACTGCAAGGACATCTGGGAAATACAGTGCAAATTTTCTAACCTCTGTAGTACAGAAGGCATTCTAGAAGGCAGTTAGATTGAATGTTGAACATCAGTACACTGTGTCTGCTACTCTTCAAACAGTTACAGAAGTGAAAACATGGGGTTTTCTGAAAAAGTATATTTACAAACTAAGCAAGAGCAAATAGTTGCTTTTTGACCAAAAACAAGTGCACGTTCAGAAATGTATAAATTAATAATGCAGGATTGTTTCAACAAGGGCTTATGGGTATTGAGGTCAACACAAAATAAAGGGGGATGGGAATTCTCTATTTCCTCCATTCCAGTGATAGAGGAATTAGCAAAGGTCAATGCAATTGTACCTGTTTATCTGACTCCAGAGCACATTAATCAGTACATTGATTAGAACATGGAGAAGAGCTAAAGATGGCCGATTTTACTCACTAATGACATGAAAGCTGGTAGGGATTTGCCTGCTCTGAAGACTAGACCTGGGAAGGGAAACTGTTTTATCATCAATGGAATGGGTGAAAGATGTAGGAACCAGGTCTGCATGCACGAGCTGTTGGAATCGACATGCTTCCAAAAAGATCAGAGGGCCTTCCTATAGGAAAAAAACACCAAACAGAAACCAGGATGTCTTCTGCTTCTCCTTTGTCATTTGAGAAGCCACCCTGGGACTACTTGGGCGTGAGAGTAAGCCCATCCTTGGGACACTGCTGGAAGGCAGAGTGGGAAGTGTCTGAACAAAGCTGTTTATGCTATAGGAAAAGAGCAGCTTACAAAAAGAATTTCTGGGAACTCAAAATCAAATGACCCAAGAGACTATAGGACATACACTGTTCCAAGGCTTTCAGAAGCTGGGTGACCACTAATAAAGAAAAGCATACCCTATAACCAGAGAACAGAGGCCACTGTTTACAGAAGAGACAGAAAGTGCATGGTAGCAGAAAGATGCAGCAGAGATTATCCTGCAAGGAACCCTCACGAGCCTCATGCAATTCACCGCAGGAAGTCAGAAGCTCACTGAGAACCAGAGCATGAAACAGGGAGATGAGTCCGGATGGCCACGCAGAGCCACACAGAGTGTGGTTCCCCGACATCCCCTGGGTCAAGGTCAATCCCATTGTGCTTTGTGGGGAAGCAGAGCCAACTCTTCTAAAGCTTTGAGTTACTTAAGACTTTCAGCATAGGCATTAGCAGTTTTAATCTTTTCATTTATTTACTTATTTAACATCTTTTAAGTATCTGCTAGTGTCAGGTAATATGAAAATCATAGATATAGTACTTTAGGGGGTTTATAGTTTTATAAGGACCTCAGATAGGTAAAGAAGCAATTACCCTATGAGGTGCAACTGCTCTGATAAGGGAAACACAGAGGGTTGAACAGGAAACCCGTCCAGACTCAGAGTGGGGGCTGGGGAAGGGGGAGGGGAACGAGGGGAAGGGCCAGAGCAGGAGGGGAGAGAGGATTCAGGAACCGGGACCAGCAAGTGCGATGCCTGGGAGGGGAGAGAGAGGACAGCACATTTGAGGAATTTAAAGTCACTCTGGGTGGCTGCAATGCGGAATTGGAATGGAAGTGGCAAGAATGAGGCTACTGAAGCAAGCATGGCCAGCTGGTAAGGGCTCGCCACAGTGAAGGATCTAGATTTTCTCCTGAGAAACGGGAAACTAGCAGAAGGGTTTTGAGCTGGAGAGTGATGCCACGTAAACTGTGAATGATCGTGGTGACAGCAATGTGGAGAATAGACAGGGGGCAAGGGGCAAGAGGGGATGAAAAGACCCCAACGGGCAGTGGTTGCAATCACACAGGGTGACGATGTGGCCTGAACTAGTTCTATGGCAGTGGAGATGAAGAAAAACAGACATATTCTAGAAACCTCAAACTGTGAATGGGCTTTTAACACTGCCCAGCAATCCCGGCAAGCTTGATTTCTCACTCTCCAAGACAACCTTTGCACGCGATCTTCTCTCCTCCAGACTTAGGCTCCCTCTCCTCCACTCCCCAGCTCTCTCCAATGAAGTGGAGAAAATAGAAGCCATTAGAAAGGATTTCCCTCCCTCCCCACGCCCATCGGAACCATCTGCTTCAGTGTCTGCCTTCCCCTCCTCCACTCCCGAACCTTCTTCCCATCACAGGCCAACCCGTCCCAACTCTGAAGTTGCCGCCGCCTTCTCACGGACTCTGTCTGGGTCTCTCCTCTTCTACATCATTTCATTGGTGTCTCGTGTTCACTCTCCCAGCATATTAATTAATATATACTCTAGTGTCTTCTGTCTGAAACTGCCCTTACACTTCACCCCTTTCCTGTTACAACCCTCCCTAATCTGGCTTTGCCTCTCTCTCCAAGCCCCCCTGGGTCCGTACTACTCCTGGCACCTACACTTCAGCCATACTGGCCCCAAATGCTCCAAACCCTTTTCTACCTGAGGGTCTGTGTGAAAACCACTCCATATGCCTAAAAGATCTTGCCATTTGTATTGGGTCAAATAGTGTCTCCCCAAAATAGCGACCTTACTTAGATACAGCGTCTTCGTACATGTGATTAGTTAAGATGAGGTCATGCTGGATTAGGGTGAACATCCTACATCCAATGAACGACATCCTTATAAGAAGAGGAAAGGACACACAGAGATGCAGACACAGCAGGCACAGGCCATGTGAAGGTGGAGGCAGAGAGTGGAGTAGTGTGTCTCTACGCCAGGGAACGCCGAGGATTGCCAGCGACCACCACAGCTGGGAAGAGTGAAGGAAGGATTCTGTGTCTCTTTGGAGGGGACACAGACCTACCAATACTTTGATTTCTGACTTCCAGCCCCCAGAACGGTGAGAGAATAAATTTCTGCTGTTTTAAGCCCCCTACTTTCAGGTAATTTGCTGCAGCTGCCCTAGGAAACTACTACACCATTCTTCACACACGTCCCAGCCCTTCCCAGCCCTCTCTCTTCCTTAGGAAGTCCTTCCCTGGCTGCTTTATCTAAGAGCTTCTCTCATGTTTTTCTCCTTTTTTGAAACTGGTTCATTTTTGTATCCCTTAGCATGAGAGGAAATCATATATATGTGTGTGTGTGTATATATATATGTTACTTCATTTTGTTTTTATTATCTATTTCACATGAGAAACTCTAAGCTCCCAGAGGGCAGGGATCGTGTGTGTCTACCTCTCTAGTACTGGCTTGAAACATAGTAACTTTCCAGTGAATGTCTGATGAATGAGTGAAAGAGTGAATGAGTGAATGAGGCATTCAGAAGCGAGAGGGGACAGGACTTGTGACTGTTTAGACGGGAGGGGAGGGGCTGGAGTGCTGGGGGTGCCCAGCTCTGGCTCGGGTCCTTGGCAGATCCGGGCTCCCCTCCCTGAGCTGCAGGGCACCAGAGGAAGAGCGAGCTTGGAGGAAAGGGAATGAGTTCAGTTTTGGAGTTTTAAGTCTGAGGTGCCAGTGGGGCATTCGAAAGCAGATGTCAACCAGCTGGTATCCCTGTTCTGCTTTTCTCTGCCCCGGCCCCTTCCCCAGTCTATTTGCAACACAGCAGCCAGAGTGATCTTTTAAAAATCTGAGCAGATGACATCCCTCCTCTGCTCACCACCCTCGGGTAGCTCTAAAATCTTCTGCATTTATTTGTTGTCTGACTTCCGTAAGATACACGCTTCCTTAGGGTGGGGTTTCTTTTGTCTGTTTCGCTCACTACTGTACATCCAGCACCTACAGCAGTGTCTGGCAGATAGGAGATGGTCAACAGAATGTTTGTTGAACAGAGGAATTAGATGTCATTAGAATCTGGGTAAATGGGTCTGGCACTCAAGAATGGGTTCCAGGCTGGAGATGAGGATTGGAGGCGGCTGAGTGACAGATGGTGCATGAAGCCTCTGGTGTGGATGTGACCTCCCAAGGTAGGGACATAGAGCAGGAGTAAATGAAGGCGTAGGAGACAGCCCCGAGAAACATCAACCTTTAAGAGAAGAGCAGAAGAAATGGGGTCCTCCAAAGAGATGAGGAAGCAGCTTGTGTGGTATCCATTGGACACAGATGGATCAACAGGGAATCACGATACAAACTGATAAAGCCACCCTGGAGCCGAGCATGGGATATCATGAGAATCCATCGGAGGACACTTTCCCAGATTTACATGAAATGAAAGGCTACCCGAACGAGGTGAGAACTGCAGCCGGTTCAAGGGTTAACTATGCCAAAAAAGGGAGTAAGGTGCTCCAGGCAGAGAGAACAGCATGGGCAAAGGCACAGAAACGTGAAGGAGTGTGGTGTGTTTAGGCAGTAGCAAGTATGTCTTGTGCCTCATAGACAGGAGTGAAGGCTGCAATCATAGGGAGAGGGTGTGGGATGGTTGGTTGAGGCCACCTATAGAAGGGCCCTGTGTGCCACACTCAGGAGCATGGACTTTGTAAGAGAATGGGGGCAAGATGAGGCCAGAAGACCATATAGGGGGTGGGACCCCTCTTTCATGTTTGTATTCAAAGCTACTCACGGTGTGTTTAGCCCTCCAAATGGCAGCCAAATGCTAAACAAATAATGAGAGGCTGTTCCGTCCTACAGCCTGCTTCTTCCGTCAGGATACCTCAGCCCAAATACCAAAGGGTGGTCTTTGAGATGACTTTGCAGTTTCCTATTCCCAGACAGTCCCTGGATTCTCTCTCCTAACCACCTCCCAGGGGTTGAACAGTGACCTCCCTGAGCTGGCTGCACTAATACCTGCAAGGCAGGTAATACCTCTTCTCTCCTGCCTGTGGCAACCAAGGCGTGGAGTGTCCTTCTAGGCCCTGCCAACTTAGGCTTGATATTCAACTTGATTCTTCAATTTATGCCTGAATTGGAGGTGGGGAGGATTTCATCTCCCTCCATCTTTCCAAAATGTTTGCAGACACCATGCATAGGAGCCTGAGTTGGTTTGGCAGAGAAATCCACATGCTTGCTTTGGAAGGCTTGGTGGGGGCCCTCAGAGGCTGGAAGTTATGGCAGCCGCCTACACCGGGTCAACTCTCAGCATCACTCTGTGTGTTCTACATGGTATTTGATAAACACCAGGAAAGAGGAGATGCCAGCATCGTGAACCAGTTTCTTGCTGAATCATTTATATGCTATAGCCTTTCCTTCCATGCTCAGAGCCAATGCAGGGGTGCCTCTGGTCAGGATGTTGCCCCACTATTCCCAGACCCCTCATGTCCTGGCACTGTGTTTGCTACATGGCCTGCCCAGTCCAGCTTTCTGGACGTGTGGAGCACCTGCTTTCCATCTTAAGGCGCCCTCTTCCAGGCACCCTGGGAGAGCTGCTGGGGTGCGGCATGTGATTAGGAGCAGGAGCTCTGAGACCAGGGGGGCTTGTGAGCCCATCCTCCCTTCTCATTTGCCCCCTGGGAGGTCTTGGACCAGTTCCCTAACCTCTCTGAGCCCCAGTTTCATCTGTAAAATGTAGGCAATAATATTTGCTCTATAGGGGCAAATATTAAAGGATTAGAGGATTAAATGATATCATAAATGCAAACCGGCCCACACTAAGTGCTCATTCAGAATCCATTGCCATTATTAGACAACATCCCAGGACTAGATAGCAGTGCTCCTCTCTTATTCCCTTCTGTTTTGTTCTGTTCAGGCCTCTAGCATGGAATACTACAGACTGAGTGGCTTGTAAACAACAGACATTTATTTCTCTGGGGGCTGGGAAGTCCAAGGTCAAGGTGCCAGTAGACTCGTGTCTAGTGAGGGCCTGCTTTCTGGTTTACACAAGGCCATCTTCTTGCTGTGTGTTCACATGGCATGAGACAGCCCTCTGGAGTCTCATCTTTAAAGACATTAATCCCATTCATGAGGGATTTCCCTTCATGACCTAAGCACCTCCCAAAGGCCCAATCTCCAAATACTATCACCTTGGAGGTTAGGATTTCAACTGGTGAATTTGGGGGAAACACATTCAGTCTATAATGACTTTCCCCCTTATTCTTAGATGATTTATTTCCTCTTCTGGCTCAAGCTCTGGCTCAGCAGAGAGTAGACTCAGTTTGTGCCACTTGTGTGCTTCCTCACTTTCTATCCAGAGTGGCTCAAGTGACATCGTGACCATTCCCAAGGTCATGGAGCCAGGTCACTGCTGCTGCTGCCACCACAGCAGGTAGAGAAGTCCATTGGCTCAATTGTTCTCTCAGGGGATCTGGCTTTCCCAGTGGCTACGCAGAGCCTGGACAATGCAATCCACAGTGCAGGAAAGTTAACCACCCATGGGGCAGACTCTGGCCAGTGGGAGACAGGGGACTCTTGGGTTCATGCTGCTCCCTTTCTCCTGCTGAATAGACTCTTCTAAGACATAATTCACAAGCATTTCTGAAGGTATCCCACAAGATTGAGCAACTGTCTTGGTAACATGCTCGCATGTTTATCTCACTGCTCCTCTGCCTCACTCCGCTTTCCTCTCACTTCCGCTCCCCTGGAATTACACCTTTTACCCCAAGAAAGGGTTAGCCTGTAAGCTATTGCCCTTGGCACTGCCTTTTAGAAAACTTGGACCAAGTTGTGCAGAAATTCTTTTCCTAGCATAGCTGGCAGATGGGCATGAACTTCAGACAAAGACACAGGAGGACAATGATGAGCAGAGCATAAGAAGCTCACCATGCGGTGGCTAGGCTGACGGCACGGCACTCGACTCAGGACGACAGAGTGAGACTCTGTCTCAAAAAAAAAAAAAAGAAAGAAAGAAAAGAAAAGGGATTGGAAAGATGGATAACAGAGACTGAGAAGGGTGAGTCACGAGGAGGGGAGAGGATAAAGAGAAGTGGGTTAAAGGGTACAAACATACAGTATGATAGAAGGAATAAATTCAGTGTTTGATAGCAGAATAGGGTGACTATACTTAACAAAAATGTATTGTACTCGGGTGATGGACACCCTGAATACCCTAGCTTGACCACTATGCATTATATACATGTTAACAATTTCTCATGTACCCCATAGATTTCTACAAATAAATAAGTAAATAAAAACTTTGTGATCTTAAGCAAGTGGCAACTTTGGTGAGCCTGTTTTCTCTTCTTTCAAATGGAATTATTGATATCTACCCCACAAGACTGTTGTGAACATTAAATTAGATAACACAATAGTGGGTACTCGATAAATGCTAGCCTCCTTGCTTTGACCATCTCTGCTCACTGAACCTTTGCTTCCTGTGCCCCTGAGACACTGGGACGTTGCTCTGGACTGGACATGAGGAGACTTGGATTCCACTCCTGACGCCATCCATTTCTTCATCATAGCACCAGGCTATGAATTCTATTCTACGTGGTCCTTGGGACTAATGTGCACATCAAAGAGACAGTGCAGGTGGAAGTGCCTTCAAAAGGGGTAAATACCTAATAAACATAGGGACCTTTATTTTACTTTTACTTAGCCAGCAGATATTTAAACTGCATTTGCTGTGGGTCAGACACCATGCTAGGCAGAGGATACAGGAGTGTAAAAACTAATGACAAGCCCTCCCTGCCTCATTGAGGTTTTGAGTAGACTGGGGCCATTTCCTCCATTTATTCATGGATACAGGAGTGTAAAAACTAATGACAAGCCCTCCCTGCCTCATTGAGGTTTTGAGTAGACTGGGGCCATTTCCTCCATTTATTCATGGTGTTCTGCAGTGAGTACATCTATGCAAACCTATCCTCAAAGGCTGGGGGAACTGAGAGGCTGGAGAAAGAGGCTAACAAATTTTCTCGGAAAGAAACATTAAATAGGAACTTATGAACAAAAGCCATGTCCTGGGCAGCTGCAAGACGGTGGATCCCCAAGCCATTAACCCCAGACCCAGGGCTTATGTACCAAAGAGAATTTGCCTAAGGGTAGGATTTCTGCTAAGTACAGGAAAGTAGAAATCTTAGGAGCATTCTGGAACTGGGGTTAATCAGAAGTCACCATGGCAAATTAGCATCCAAGATGGAGTTGCTTTAGCCTCCACACATGGGGTTGGAGGATCTTTTCAAACCTTCTGTTCATGGACGGATCCAACTAGATTTCAGCTTGGCTTTTCAGGCAGACCAACCTCCAACCTGAAATAAACTCCCTGTTGGAGCTACTTTCTGGGCTGTCTGGGGTGAAGCCACCAGCAGGTGGTAGGAATTCTGTTCCTTCAAAGCACTGAGTTTGAATCCCAGCTGTGCAACCTTCTAGTTGAGCAACCTTACCCAAATTCCTGAACTTCCCTGAGCCTCGTTTCCTACACTGTGGAATGGGCACGTTATCTGTGTGAGAATATACATTGGCAACATACTTGATAGTTAATACGCTAACACTCATTTCATCTCTCCACGATTGTGCAGTGGTAAAGTTACCATCTGAAGAAACAGAGAAGATTCCAGAAGCTGTTGTAAAACATGGGCATAATTCTGATATTGTGGACTATAAACAACAAAACTGGATGAACCTAATCACTTTAGTAAAATATTTATAATAATCGTTTGAGTTGTCTCTCCAATGGACTGTGGGTTTCTTTATGGTAGGAATTTTGATAGGCCAGGCACGTGGTAGGTATGCAAGCAATGCTTACTTTGATGAATAGGAATTTGCCAGTCAATGAATAAAGAAAGCAATAGTCTAAGCAAAGAGCAATAGTATAGATCCAAAAAATGGCATAGCATGTTTAGGAACAATGAGAAGTTCAAAAATGCAAAGTATGTATGGCAAGAATTTTTGGAGCTAAGGCTGGGGAGGGTCGTACCTCCCTGATGGTGAAGAGTCTTTGATTTCATGGTAAAGATTTGTTTTTTCAATTAATAAACTTTATTTTTAGAACAATTTTAGGTTTACAGAAAAATTGGCAGGAAGTACAGTTACCTTTCTTATTTCCTGTCCTGCTTCCCGACAGTTTCCCCCATTAACTTCATGCATTAGTGTGGTACATTGGTTACGACTGATAAACCAATATTGATACATTATTATTAACTGAAGTCCATAGTTTATATTAGGGTTCGCTCTTTGTGTTGTACAGTTTTATGGGTTTTGACAAAAGCATGATATCATATATCCACACGTACAGATCATACAAAATAGCTTCACTGTCCTAAAAATCCCCTATGCTCCACCTGTTCATCCTTCCCCACCTCCCTGGAATCCCTGATCTTTTTACTGTCTATATTTTTGCCTTTTCCAGAATGTCATATAGTTGGAATTATATAGTTTGTAGCCTTTTCAGACTGGTTTCTTTTACTTGACAATATGTATTTAAGGTTCCTAAGTCTTTTCCCAGCTTGATAGCTCATTTCTTTTTACTGCAGAATAATATTCCATCCTGTGGATGTACCTGAGTTTTTAAAAATCTATTCCTTTACTGAAGGATGTCTTGGTTGTTTCCAAGTTTTTGGCAATTGTGAATGTCAGGTTTTCGTGTGGGCATAAATTTTCAACTCATGTGGATAAAATACCAAGGAATGTGATTGTTGGATCATATGGTAAGACTGTGTTTAGCTTTGTAATAAACTGCCAAGCTATCTTCAAAAGTGTCTGTATCATTTTGTATTCCCACTAGCAATGAATGAAAGTTCCTGCTGCTCCACATCCTAACCAGCACTTGATATTGTCACTGTTTTGAATTTTAGCATTCTAATAGATAAGTAATGATACCTCATCATTGCTTTAATTTGCAATTCCCTCATGTTGAGCATCTTTTCATATGCTTAGTTGCCATCTCTATATCTTTTTTTTTTTTTTTTTTGAGACAAAGTCTCACTCTGTTGCCCAGGCCAGAATGCCGTAGTGTCAGCCTAGCTAACAGCAACCTCAAACTCTTGGGCTCAAGCAATCCTTCTGCCTCCGCCTCCCAAGTAGCTGGGACTACAGGCATGAGCCACCATGCCTGGCTCATTTTTTCTATATATATTTTTAGGTGTCTGGCTAATTTATTTCTATTTTTTTAGTAGAGATGGGGTCTCCTTCTTGCTCAGGCTGGTCTCAAACTCCTGAGCTCAAGCAACCCTCCTGCCTCGGCCTCCCAGAGTGCTAGGATTATAGGCGTGAGCCCAGCTCTATCTCTTTTTTGATGAGGTATCTGTTCAGATCTTTTACCCATTTTTAAATTGGGTTGTCTGTTTTCTTATTGTTGAGTTTTAAGAGTTCTTTGTGTATTTTGTATACAAGTGATTTATCAGATAAAATAGGTGTTTTGCAAATATTCTTTTCCACTCTTTGGCTTCTCTCTTCACTCTCTCTCTCTCTCTCTCTCTCTCTCTCTCTCTCTCTCTCTCTCTCTCTCTCTCTCGAGACTGGGTCTT
>RJWJ010049426.1:0-10255 GCA_004363605.1 Indri indri | reverse complement strand
CTTTTGGGGGGTTTATGTTTATAATAAAATGTATCAATCTTCTCCCTTATTGCTTCTAGATTTTGAGTTATTGTGGAAAAAAGTTTTACTCACTTCCAGATTATAAAAGAATTCATTCATATTTTCTTTTTGTAGTTATATTATTTCCTTTTTTCCTCTACATCTTTGACCCACTTAGAAATTATATTAGAATAAGTTTTAAAAATAAACCCAATTGCATCTTTTTTTTCCAAACTACTATCCAGTTATCCCAACCTCACTTATCAAAAAGTCTATGTTTTCCTACTGATTTGATGCCATCTTTATTTTATGCTTTCACTTGTGTTTCTGGAGTTTCTGTTTTGTTCCATTGGTCTGTCTATCTGTTCATGCTATTTAACTCTGATTTTAATTTCTAACATGTTTTCCCTTTCTGACTTCCCCTATCTCTACTAGCTATCATGCAACTACTACCAATAACAATGCAATGAGTTGTATTTTAAAAAATTAAGCACTTTTACCAACATTACTTTATTTTTTCCACATACCTATAGAGTAGACAGGAAGGACACCTTTGTATCTTTTTGCAGACTAGACTTCATAAGCTTTCCCTCTGCTTCTGCAGCAGCTGAGCATTTCTTTACCACTTGATTTACCACTATGTTGAAATTACTAGTATCTGTTTATGAATACAATTAGAAATTCCTGTGTCATATAAAAACTTGGAATATGATAAATTCTCAGTGTTTGTTTTTGTTAAACCAAGTGTAGAAACTGAGACATAATTCAATTACATGACTTGCCCAAGACCTCATAGAAATAACTGAAATGGAGCAAGAACCCAAGCCTTATTTTTTTTAGTCTGGAGCTCACTCTACTACACCATATACTGAGGTGGTAAAGCACTGAAAATGTCATCCACAGAAGCCCCTGCCCCTGTTTCTCAGAGCTCTGTGGTCTGCGGGCCACAGCTTAGCAGTACATGTCCTCCTAGTCATTTATACAATGGGGACATTTTGCAAAAAGGTGTCTCTGTCAGTCCCAAATAGCAACAGAGAGGAAAATACAGAGTGTATGCTTTTTGTCAAAAAACCGCTTTGGCATTTTCTAGAGGTCTAATTATCAAATAATGTTGGGTTTTTGTGAATACACACAAATACACACATATGTATATAGACATACATATTATTTTTAGATTCGAATTTTCTAAATAACTATTTAGCATCCGTGCATTAGCTTCCCAATCTCCTATCTGAAAATATATTCATCTGAATAAAGAAATATAATTCTTCTTCAAGTGATACAGATCTATATAACCAACTCTGATTACTGCCATCCTATTGTGGTCCAAATAGTACATTTTTAATGTGTGATAAGGTAACCTTTTTTGGGGACATTAACAAGAGAAAACTTCATCAGCTACCAGTATAATTAGCATAGAAAATGTTCGCCAGTGGCTTACTTTACACAAGGCTCTGTAAAATGAATACTTGGGAGTTGTTTTTTATTTTGTTTGTTTTGTTTACTATTTCTCAGTTATAAGATCACCCAGCTATGATGAAGTAAAACTCTTTCTTCCCTCTAGCAAAGTATATAATCCTTATTTTGGCTCCTTCTTCTCTGATGACTAAATCGGAAATTTCTCAAAGCTGTAATTCAAAGCCATAGGTGACCTTAAAGAAATGATTTTTTATATGCTACCTTTTATTTTAAGGTAACTTTTCAAATGTGGACCATGCATTCCATTATGTTTAGCTGTCAAGCATGGCCTTCATTTGCATTTCTTCCCACTGCTATAATTTTGAGAACTGGCAGGTGACCAAAGAAGAAAAAATGTGCATCTACCATCTAGAGTGCAATGTAGGCTTTTTTTTTTATTATAATTAAGTAGCATAGATATTCATGATTAGATCAAGGTCAGAAGAGTAGAACATCAGAGCCAAGGACTTAAAGGTACAAAGAATAGGAAAATTGCTTTCTGAAAGTTTTTTTTTAAGTAATAATAACTACAAATATTTAAGTTTCACAATAAAACATTTAAAATAGCTCATCTGTTTTATTTTAAAATGTGCACACCTGGTGTGTTTGCCACGAACATTTAAACCGGAGCTTGACATCTCGGTTGAATTTTTCATTTCGGTTTTTTTTTTTCAACTTCCCATTTCTGCTCCTGGTGCAGAAAGGCAATTCAAGAATTATAATGATAATGGATTTTTTTTAAGGCCGAGTCTACATGACACTCAAAAGTATTTGTATAGAAACATGAGTTTTCTATTAAAGTCTAATGAATTAATCCAAGGAGGTTGTGTAATGTTTGGATGTAGATGTTTTCAACAAGATATCTATCCTAACATTCAGTGGTAATAGCTATGGTTTCATGGGGCAACTGTCACTCCCTTTGTGTAGACAGATTACTGTGGAGTCTGTAACTGGCTTATTGTCTCCCTCTCAGTCTAGCAGATCACTTTGGGTTTATTACTTCCCCACTTTCCTTCTCTTATAATTCACCCAGCACATCATCTACCTCTTCTCAGTCTCCTTGACTAACCTTTCTCCTGTGATAATGTCCAAATTGATGTGGAATCCCAGGATTTATTCTAGGGACACCGAATCTTCTCTACCCACCCTTTTTCCCTAGGTAATCTCTAGTCCCATGACTATTAAAGCCATCTGTACACCAAATACACAGTTTCATTTTGGCCTCTCTCCTCACCTTGAAAAACACATATTCTACTTCCTATTTGGCATTTTGACTTCGTTATCTAATAATTTCTCAAACTTAACCTGACCAACACTCAACTCCTGATTCGCCCAACTACAAATTGGCTCCTTTCTTATTTTCTGCCTCTTAATATAAGTCACCAACACCCAGTTGTTTAAGGGGGAAAAAAGGACTCATCTTCAGATCTTCTCATCTCTTCACCCTCTTCTCACATCAGAATATTTCATTGATTGTTCAAAAACACAACCCTTCTGTTCACCTCTCTTTCTTGCTGCTACTATGCTAGTCCAAGTCACCACCACTACCTCCTCTATTGTCCCCTAAAATTCATTATCCACACAGCTACCAGGGTTCCAGAGTAACTTTTTAAAAATATGCATCACATGATATCTCTACCCTGCTAAAACTTTTTAATAGTTTCCCCTAATACTGAAGGTAAACTTCAGGCTCCTTACCTGGGCCTGTGTTTTCTGACCCCTGGGCACCTCTTGGACCTTCTCTCCTCCCAATCTTCTCACTAACTGAGCTACTGTCTCATTGGCCTTTATGCTTTCTGAGCCTCTCCCAGCTCATTTCTACTTTGTGATATGTCTGGCATATGTTTCTTCCAGTTCTTTTTGCCTACTTCCAGTCCTTTAATCCTCAATTCATATGTCAACTTTTTAGAAGGTCTCCTCTATACCCAACCCCACAATGGGTCCCTATCACATCAGCACATTGTGTTTTCATGGTAAGACTTGCCTAATAGTTTCCTGCTTGTAGTACCTCCCCACAACAAAAGACTCAGGAGTTTGTAGGTCTTGTTCACTGCCAAATTCCCAGGTCCTAGAGCAGTTCCTGGCTCATCGTAGATACTCAATAAATATGTCGAATGACTGAACGATTGCATTCACATTTCTTTGGCATTGATTACATGCACTTGTTATGCTAGCTAGAGTTTTAGACCTCATTCATACTGTAGCATTTCTCGTTTCTTGATCATTTTGCTCTTGTTACTTCATATGTATCACTATATCAGATACAATTTTATTTGTTTAAATAAATTCATTTTTCAAAGTGTATATTCAGTTGAAGGCAGTGCCACTCAAAGCCTGGTCCATGGAGCAGAGGTGATCTATGAACTGTTTGTTACTGGCGTGCAGCAATAGCAATACAGACACTGAGACAAAACATACAGAAATATTTATGAAAAGTTGCATTTTGTGTCTGTTGAATCTAATAACAAAAATATTGGGGCTTACATGTCATATGTCTTTATTTTATTTTATGTTTAGGTATTCCATTTTTATTGTATTTCATAAATGTATTGACCATGATAGTTGAGAAATTTTTTAAAAACTGACTTTTTAACAGTTTGAGAAGCACTAATCTAAGCTACCTCTCTTTAGAAATAAGATAATAGCAATATTTAATTGTTAAATAATATTGCAGGCATCAATTTATCATGTCTTAGAATCAGAACCAAATTTATCTTACAACAAATAGTGATTTGTTTTTACAAAAAAAAAGGAATAGTGAATTTAAAATATGTTGTATTCAATACAAGTTCCTAAATTTAAAAATTTAGGCAAAATATCTTTAGAAATAGTCTTTCATCTTGAAAGTAGTTATCATTTAATAATAAAGCCTATTTGAAAGCATAGAGTAATTTAGATCAATGTTCATAATAACCCTACTATCTACATAGTGCCTTTTGCAAGAGTTGAGCAGAGAACAGGTTGATGAGCAACAGAGACAAGACTGTAAGGAAATGTCAGGAAGTTAAGCCTCCTAGCCCAGGCCTGTTCACATTCAGTCTCTAGACTGTTCATCAACACATTCTCAGTTCTCATCTCACTTAAACCTTAAATAAACTAATTGAAATAGCTCATGATAGAGCAGTTTCTTCTGCAATAATAAAGAGCTGTCCCTGTTACTTCTTTTGTAAGAGACACAAATCTTGGCCTCTTACAGGTGCTACTGTCTTCCTGGCCTTGTCAGTCCCTGGGCCTTCATCTGGGTCTGGCAATAGTAGCTAAGAAGAGGCAACAGTGATTAGAGACACGGGCCTATCTCCTGTCAGCAAGTATCCCAACACACTTCTACATGACCTAAACACACTTCACAAAGGCCACCAAAGAGCCACATCTGTAATCATTCTTGGTCACTACCAATTTGGGCTGGATTTGATTCAGTGACTTAGAGGTTAAAGGCTCCATATTCAATTACCAGGCCCCCAGCTTCCTCAATTAATCAAAGGCTGACATAATGGGTCTATTACAACTCTTAAAGAAAAGACCAGATCAAATCAATATAACCACTTTATAACCATAAAAAGAAATGTTAATAAATAGTCTTTATTTAAATATGAAAACCAATACTCTGTGGCATCTGCATGAATTTGGTTAGAATGCATTTTATCTAGAATCTTATTTTAGGAAACTTGAACACAATGAAAAATGGCAATCAGCTATACTTTGTGTTTCTACAGCAGCCTTTGTTGAAGAAACTCAAACATTTTCACATTTATGATACCATTTATCCTTCAACAATAGTTTGGTGTCTATGCAATTTGTGGAGGGATTTATCTGGTCAAAGGGAATGCTATGAAAAATTGTAGCAATCATGATGGCGCAGCCGAACTGCTACCTAAACAGGGGTCTCTTATCTGTCATTGTATCAGGACGTCCTAATGGACTCAAAGAAAAGGTAGAATCTGAAAGGTCATAAAAGAAGCAACAATGAGATTGCAAATCGCTAGCAGTAAGTGACTGCTAACATCTGAAGCAATAAAATGCTTCTGATGCGAAAAGCGACAGCCATATAAACCCAGAGAAAACTACTGGAAAAGTCAAAAGCTAACTAATCCAATCTGAACTTTTGGTGACACTATGAACATGTATAAAGTCATTTAAAGAGTTCAAAGTTTAACCTTATGTCTGAAATTCAAGGATAAAGTCAAAGCAGAGAATACATTTCCCTTCATCTCCATGTCAAAATAAGAAACCACCCTCTGCCTGCCAGGTAAAGTGAGTGTTATTTATATAACAATTTATATTATAAAATAGTACTAGTTCTTTGTGTTAAGGATATAAAAGAAAGTTCAGGTTATCTTATTCATTAATGAGTTAAAGTCAGAGACTTCTGAGAGATTCTGAAATCCCTCACTTTGGTGTTTTATTGTCGCATTTCTTCCCTCTTTTAAACATGTTCCCATCGAGGTTACCTTTTTCATTTTTTACATCAGCTTTCAGGGGCTACCCTGGGCTGGTCCTCAGGATGCCAGAATCTTTGTCAGAAGCTTGTTTCTTTGAATCCGCCCCCTTGGATGCTAAAACCTTCTCAGTCGCTGCACTGCCCTGCACCCTCACAATTGTCATCTTTCTGACTGGCGTTTTGGAAAACTGGAGAACAATTCCTATACTAATACATAATATCTTCAATTATTTGCAGGTTTCTCCCTCCTGACAACCATTGGGGTGTTTTTTAATGCGCTGAAAACATGTTGCCTGCAATACTGCCATCTTGGCAGAGATACTACTACCAGATGGTTAGACCATGCCAAAGAAAAAAATGGTGGCTGCTATAGTGAGTCCCACGTAGAAGACACAAAATTTTTCTTCACCCTTCTCCCTCTCTTCATTTTTCAGCTCCTGTACAGAATGTGCATTATGCAGGTAAGGATGGGTGATGAATACTACCCCAACAACATTAAGGCGATCGCATGCTGACAGTACAAGTAAACACGGATCTCCACTCCAACAAGCACTTTCTGTATACTTCCTCAGGCAGTTATCCCACAAAAATCAGAGCTTCTAATCATTACAGGCTCTGATTTCAGGAGCTGAGCGGGGTCAGGTGGAAGGTACCTGAGGAGCCACTGGGCATGTGTTTCTTTTGTGGAACTATAAATGCCTGTCAGTAGGCGCAGACAATACTTCAGAGCGCATGGTCATAAGATGCAACAGCAGCACCTGAAAACATCAGATCTACAGGCTATTTCCAAACCTCTGTTTAGCCAAAGCTTTTTCCTCATTAAACCTTTAAAAAAATGGTATTAACAAGGAGCTACATTGACTGATTTGAATACCACCTCCACTGTACTCTTAAGTATAAGTACTAATGAGCAAGTGATTCTCTCCCCACCCACTCTATTAATTCCTTGGGGAATCGGTCCCTATGCTTGAGGAAATCAAGGGAAAACACTAAGTCCAAAGTATCTTTTATAGATATCTGTGATTTTAAAGAAATTTTAATGTGGTTGTTGTTAAAGAGTAACATATTTATAGAGAAAAATAAATGATTATAAAAATCATTGAACAAATTTGGAACTTTGTTCATTGCTAACCCCTAACTTGCAATTTAGAAGGCTAATGAATGGGTTATATTCATAAATCATACAACAACAGAGCTGTAACGAAATGCAGAGGTTAGCTTACTCAATTATTTCATCTGTTGAAGAGGAAAGTTAGGCTCAAAAAAATTAAGTGATTTTTAGAGGGAAGTGTCGGTGGGTCACGGCAGTAGGTCACACTTCATAGTAGTGCAAGGAAAAGCAGAATCTCACCTCTGTCTCTAAGGGAAATTCCTGTTCCTCCAAGCCAGGGGTGAGCAAACTACAGCCTGCAGCCAAATGCAGCCCAATGACTATATTTGCACATCCTGCAAGCTAAGAAGGTTTTTAAATTTTTATATGGTCAAAAAAAATCAAAAGAAGAATAGTATCTTGTGGCACATGAAAATTATATGAAATTTAAATTTCAGTGTCCATAAATGAAGTTTTATTGGAACATAGCCATGCTCACCAGTTTGTCATGTCAATGTCTGCTTAGCACGAAAACAGTGGAATTGAGTCATTGCCACAGAACCCCTATGTGGACATATTTACTATCTAGCCCTTTATAGAAAAGTTTACCACCCCCTAGTCTAAATAATACATGAAAGCTAGTCTAATTTAGGAAATGCAACTTCCCTCCTGACTCCACAATAGTAGCAGCAAAAAACCAGAACACAACAGAAGTATTATCCATATATGTGAGCATTAATGTCATAAAACGTCTTAGAATGGAGAAATTAATAAAGAGTACAAAATTACTAAATGGCCCATAGTTGGCCTCAAAAACTTCTGCACAAATTAGCACAAATGACCTATTCCTTCTCTTCATAATGCAATGACACCTGATATTTCGTTCCACTAACTTTGAGCCCTTTCTGCAAACTGACATATATTTTAAAACTTGACACAAATTACAATAAATTTTGATAGTCTAATTTTTTGCATCTTGCGAAATCTAGATACCCAGTTTATTGGTAAAAAGAAGAACAAAAATTAACACTTACTGATCACCTATTGTGTGTAATAGCTTTTAAAAGATGGCTTCACAGTATCTAATTTAATCCCCATAGCAAGCCTACATGGCTGATATTACTATCCTAAATCTGAGGCTCAGAGATATTAAGTAACTTGCAACTTGCTCCCAGTCATCCCTCTAGTCTATGACAGAGTGGTCATCCCAACTCAGGGCTGGTATCAAGGCACACACTTTGTTATGACCCACATACCTCTCTTGCACTTGGTTAAAAACTCCTGATACAGACTATATAGATTCCAAAATTATACACAGTAATATTATGCTATAAACTTCAAAGAAAATGGTTAGACTGTACTTCTCCAGGGAGGCAGAGGAAACTTCCAAAGGGAGAGACTGAGATTAGATTTTTGTCCCCAGATGAAATAATCACCAGTACAAAGGCGATCAAAGTACCAAGAATAAAACATCATAGGATTCCATATTTTAAATTTAGTAGCCATTATCGACCTTCACTTCCAAGACATACATTTAAAATATGTTGATATTAAGGCTGATGAGGTTGCCATTTGACATTACTGGCCACTCAAAGGTGAAAATGAATCTCTATTGACAGCAATTATTTCTAAATATTCAGAGGCTTGCATGAAATAAAAGTATTTAAAATTTTAAAAGGGGATGATTTCAGAACTTGAGGCAGAAGCAGAAATGATTTCAAGCTTTCAAGGCACTGGAGCCTTTTCTCAGATTAGGCAATATATTAATATTGCCTCACTAAAGATTAATAGTACATTTGCCACATTATTAAGTTAACAGATTTCTGTGTCTGTGATTCATGCCGATAATAACTTTATTCCTATTAACAATAATTCTCATTTGAAATCAGTAACAGAAACTTCCAAGTTATGCTGGGAGCCTCTCAGTCTTAGAGTTGTTCCGCTGCCAGCACTTTTTGTTAAAACACATCATTCATTTTCCTCTGATTGGGGGATACGTGCTGAATAATTTTCCTGAAGTAGGGCAGAACTGGCTATTGTTCCCTTCACGTTTGCCATCTGTACCCAACCAAAACAGGCCTTGCTTGTTACTCTAAGGGTCAAATTCAAGATAAATTATCCCTAGGACATGTTTTATATAGATGGAAAGAATTTCAATGCAAGTGTGGTCCTTTCCCCTGTTTGGGCAGTTAACGCAGCAATAGGCTCATTTTACGAATTGGTAGATCCTTAACAGCTGTCCTGACTCTATGACTCTGATTCTTCTTATACCCTCTCAGATTGTATAATTGGGTATAGAGAAGGAGTCAATGAAGGATTCAAATGAGAAGTTATCATCCGATGCTTGAGCAGGGCTGCTCTCCCAGGGTGGTGGTGAGGCAGGAATCCTAATGCAGTTCTCGCACTGTGAGAGAAATAGTTTGGAGAATCCATTCCTTAAGAAGACTTGGTTGACTTTCCCTCCATGTCAATCACTAGTTTTGTGTGTCACTGAGAATTAAAGAAATACCATGTGGTACTAATGCCCATGATGAAGATGTGATGATGGTAACAAAGCTCATGAACTAGAAGAGTGAAGAGATTCCCCTTCCAGACGACACCATGCCTTGTTTCTGACATTGTAACCTACCAGGAGGTTTGGAATACATGAAGGGGCTCCAAGATAATGTTAGGATTTTAGTTAGTATTGGGATTATTTTAAAAATTAAGAAATTCTAACAATATATTGAGAATTTGGGGCAGAGTACAGGATTTTTAAAAAATTTATCTTTTACTTTATTATGCAAACCATTTTCATGTAGTTCCTTTTGTGGAACACTAGTATCACACAATTAGTTTAAAAGGAAGGCACAGACACAGAAAGGTTTTCTTTCTTTTTTCCTCATGTTACTTGGTTCACATTAGAACCAACGCCTATGGAGGGAGCCCACAAAGATAGCCTATAACAAGTACTGTGTGTCCACATTGGGTCCTCTTCTTAGGAAAAAAATTATTCTTATCTATTTTGCCACCCAACCAGATGCTATTTAAAGAACTTATTCTGGCTCTGACTTTTTTTCATCAGGGTAAAAACAGCTATCATTAATACTTCCTCCTGGTTGTTCATTAATGTTCATGAAGAAAAGTCATTTTGCTTATGTGCAGAACTTAAGTTATTTGATTTCTTATGCATCATCCTAAGCACAAAATTAGGGACACTATTCCTTTCCATAGAAAAATTAAGATAGACTAAATGACAAAAGAGTCTTCTATAAAGAATCAGTAGTATC
>RJWJ010049425.1:0-10255 GCA_004363605.1 Indri indri | reverse complement strand
AAATAAAAAAAAAAAAAAAAGAGAACTTGCTAAACGTGTTCTCCCAAGGTCAGCCAAGCAGAGGAGTGTGGTTTTCCAGATGAACTTTGTCTTGTTGCCCTTATAATGCTCAGGCTGACGTGGGGAAAACCACTCTACTAGCATTGCGTTCCTTTCCAAGGTGCACGCGTGCTCTTTGGCAGATTGCCCACCTGTTTCACTTTTGTCTTTATTTTGCTCCTCCAATCTGGTTTGCTCTACTTCTTCCTTTGAACCTTAGTCCTACCTTTCAGTCATCATTCATTCACTCATTCATGCGCACGCCCATCTGTCATCCATCCGTCCATTTATTCAACAAATAGTATTGAGTATCATGTCTCAGGCACCATATATTACGGATACAGCAATAAATAGGGAGAAATTAAGTGGGGAAACAATTCTACTAGAGGAGCTTCATGAGATCAGGAAACACAAAGAGAAAGTACTCCAACAAGGTCCTAACATTCTTTATGTTGGGTAATTAGATTCCCCGTGAGTTTCTGGTGAACTACTATTGCTATATAAGGGGGCTAAAAGCTGTAAGGGACTGAAGCCCACTTGTCTTTGTCAGAACAAGACATAGACTCGCAAGGTGATATGGGAAACAAGTTCTGAAGGACATGAGGGTATTCAGTAACCCAATGGGCACATAGTTGGATGCAGGTAGGGGTTTTTCCTTTTTAAAATGCTATCCTTTGGGCCCATCTGGGGGGATCTATAGTCCCCTGGAAATCTATAAGTAACTCTCTGTGAGGGGACCCATGAGAGATGATCCAACTCAGCTTGTTCTTTCAGAAAGAGGACACACAAGTCTCCTATTCCACTTTATCTCCAGGGTCACACACCCCTCTTCTTCCCATTTACTAAATTAAAAACAAATGTTTACCATTCTTATGCTCAACCAACATGGAAGATACAAGAACATTATGAGACAGAGAACAGTCAACAGCTAACCACTTGCTCTATGCCTGCCCAGCACAGGCTATGCATAAAACTGTTCAGTGAAATATGCATCCAGTGGCACAGCCAATAAACACCTGGATCCAAAGTAATATGCCCTGGTTTAAGGGGCTGCTTCCACATCTGTTTCCCTGTTCATTCCTGAGCTGCTTTAGGGCAGAACTGGTTTCCTATTATTGCTATATCCATAATATATAGTGCCTAAGACATGGTATCAACACTGTTTTTAAATAAATGAATAAACAGATGATGGATAACAAATGAGTGTGTGCCTCTGTGAATGACTGAATGGATGGTGACTGAAAGGTCGGACTTAGGGTCACAGGAAGAAGTACAGCAAACCAGATCGAAGGAGCAAAATAAAGACAAAAATGAAACAGGAAATCTTTGTGAAGCAAGAGTGCATCTTGGAAGAGGACAGGTTAGATAATGTTCAACAAAAATTGCTCCTGTTTTAAGACATTTCCTCTTATTCAGTCATTAAAAGAAAATGGAAATCAGCGAGTCACAGGATCTTCCTTGAAAACCCTTCAGATATTTGCAGTCTGTAACTATTTAAACTGTATCTTGTTTTGCTCACAGTTGCATGCATAGACCTGACACATAATAGATACACAAGAAGTATTTGTTGAAAGAACGAGTTCATGCTTTAAGCTTCCTCTTTTTCACACAGCCTTGGCAGTGATTGTAGGTAGACCTTCTCCAACCCATACGTGAAGCCAGATTCAGAGCGCCAACACTTACGTTTCAAACTGATTCACTGTCTCAGACAGAGACCGATCAATTAGTTACCCGGGCTCTGGCTGATGCTAGATGATTATTAAACCAGGCTTGATCACATATGTTTCTCCAAATATTTAGATGTTAAAAACCATTCAGAAATGTGAATTCAGCTTCTTCCATACCCATCAGACCTCCCTTTCAGAATATAGCAGATCACACAAAGTGTATTATGTTTACCACACCCTCCTCTGAGCACCCCACAATTCAAAGCAAAGGCAATGGTAGGAATTATTAGAATGACATCATGAGTGAGTTGGGGGTTCCCTTTACTCCAGTGTCTTACTTGTTTAAAGTTGGGTTTAAATCTGGCCTTTAGTTTTTGAGCTTCAGCTAAAAAATTATTGGATGAGAAAGGATTCTACTTCCTATTCTTACACTAACAGCCTTTCTTGTTCTGATTTGTCAGACGATTCTGTCCTTTGTATCTACTTCTTATTCTTTCAGCCAGTACAGAGTATACCTGCTCTATTCCACACGAAAGACTGACTTCTCCCTGCTTATGATAAGAACCCTGAACCAAGATCCATTTCTTATCATCCATCTCTGCTATCTGGGACACCTCGCCTTCTCCCTTCAATCGTCTGCCTCCTCTCCTCCAAAGCTTCGATGTCGTCTTCGAGTCCTCCCTGCTAGTATTCGTCTCAGGCTATCTGCATCCCCCTTCCACATCCCCTCACGTGCTCTCGCCTCCTCCCCAGCTGTGTGCTCATCACCCACTTTACCACCTGTTCGGAGGACTTTATACTCGAGAGCACAGGCTACAGCTGCTACCTTCTTCGCCAGCTTCACTGCACCCAGTTCAGAGCCTCGCAGACAGTGAAATCCCAATACCATGATGGCTGTCACTCTAGAAGTGTCTTCGCTGGTGTTACCTCTCTAGTCGGCCTCTTTCATGGACCCTACGTTCACTCTGCGTTCATACCTCCAAGTCCCTCCCCAGGTCAAGTCTGCCGATTATTTTAACCTCTACTCAGGATCGGGATGTCGAAAAGTGGTTTTTGTTTGGTTGGTTGGTTGGATTTTTTTTTTCTTTCTTTCTTTCTATACTTCCAAAGGATTCTTGCTACTTTTCCTTTAAATTCCATTCCATTAGGGTTTTTTTTCGTTGTGAAATTCCTGGGTCTGGAAACTCAAGAGTACTCCCACCGCAGACGTTCTCTTACACACCGTCAGGCTGCTTTGGAAGGTGATGTGGTAAATCTACTCCTTGAGGACAATTTTCAGGCTGGAAAAACAGGAACTTAGCACGACTGCCTTCAGAACTCTTCGCAAACATCAAAACCTACAATCCAACCATTTCTCTATGTGTACTAACATGGGCTTTCCAAAATGTGTCACATTCTTTTTAGTAATACTTCTCTATGTTTTAGGCCCTTTAAATTGTTCTCTTTACTCCATTTAGCTCTAGTTTCGTGCATGCTATTTAACCCCCATTTTCAGATAACTTTTGTATCTGAAATACTTAAGACCTCTTGCATCATAGTAAGTTTTATAAGACATTGATGATAGCGCATCTAGGATGAGGAGCTGAGGGAACAAAACCTCATTAAAACTGTTTCTTCTTCCTGCTTCGACAGGGGCAGGGTTACTCTGAGGTTTCTAAGTAATGTTTTTGGCTTTAATAGCCGGAAGGTATCGTGAGGGCTAAGTGACCTTCACAAACCTTAACCGAAATTACAGAAAATTTTAAGAATCAAGGATGAGATTACTACTGATCGATCTTAGAAAGGCTAATTTGGTAATCTGGGATGCCCCTGAAAAGAATGGTGTCCATCAACAAACATGTCCTTAGATGTACTGAATAAAAGCATCGATTTAACTGGTACCTGCTAATGGGCCCACTGGGACTACGTCTTTTGAAGAGATGTGTTATTTGATTCTAATGATATTCAACTTTGCTTATTCCTAGGTAGACAATCATTTTTCTCATCTCATACTTTTTTCTGAAAATCTATTTTTTTCTCCCCATGGAGAACATTCAGAAGATTTAGTATTAACAGTTTTAACTTAGGACTTTCGATTTGCCCTTGCCATCTTCGCTGTTCCCTAAACACACACACAGGCAGGCACGCGTGCACGCACTTTCTCCCTTCTCTTAAGATACTTCTTTTCCAACTGAGGGTGGTTGACTAATAAGCATAGACAGGTTGATCCACAGTTTTGAAACAGGAAAAGTCTATCAGCTCTCACCTTAGTGAGAGTGAATAGCGTGGGAACTCCATCTAAGGACAAGGCACAAAAACGAAAATTGAGAATCCTACTGGGTAGTTCATTTGGTACTCATACTTGTTGAGCTTCAATATCGCGCTAAGTTCAGACCAGAGCCAGGACCCCTCTGATAAATATTGAGACTTCTAGGCAAAGCCGGGCAGACAGTACCATTTTACCAGTGTGAATTCTCAAACATTCTCTAAAACTTTATTCCAAGGATCTCATCCCCATAAAGCATTTTGTGTTACTTCCCCTCAGCCTGGTCACGGGGTCAGTATCACATCTTGGTAAGTGTTTAGGTTTCCTAAAAAAACAGACCAGACACTGAAGTCTTTCATAAACAACGAAGTATTCCTTCTTTAATTCCTAGATATGATGGAGAAAAGCCTGGGCCGAGCATTAGGTAAATAAAGAGGTAATTACAAATGCCTGTTTCCTTGACAACTCCCCTCCCCCATCCCTCCCGCGATAGGGAAAAACCAAGATGCAAGTGAGGAGGGGTAGCCGCAAAGCCACGCCGGATTCTCGCAAGCCCGAGCAGCAACGAGCGCAGCAAGCCGCAAACCCGAAACGAGATACAGATAAATCCATTTCTATCAGGGCTGCATTTCGTGTAGTATTTTTGTGGTTGCCATAGAAACGTCAGAGACGGAAGAACATGTTGCATGACACAAAAGAGAGCAGCATGTAACAGAACATTCTCCCCGGCTTCATCGATGGCAGAGAAGAGGCTCCGACCCGGGAGGGGTGGGCGGGGGGTGCATTAGGCCGAGGAGAGCGGCTGGAAACCACCACCCCGAGGGGCGCGAGCGCGGCGCACAAAGCCGCGGTGGTCCCGCGGAGCAGCCGCGCCCGCCCCGCCGCGCCCTGCCCTTCCCGCCGCCCGCGGAGCCCGCACAGCCGGCGAGGAGAGGAGAAGCGAGGCAGGAGCGATGCGAGCCGCGGCCACACCCAGCGGGAAGGTGCCTGGGCCCGGCGCGAGCAGCACCTACCTCCTTCCTGGCAGCCCCGGGCACATGGACTTAGCAACCAGAACCTGAGACGGAGCCGCCGGGCGCAGATTGCCACTAGTTTATGGGGCTGCAAGTCAGCCAACACTGGGGAGAAAAGCGAGACTCCACCCATGGGGTGGACCCTTCGGGAAGGAAAAAAAAAAAGTGGTCCTCAGCTGACGTCTCTCCCCACTCATGTCACTTCCTTTTAAAGCTACAAGTTAGCAGTTACCGGGAGGGAAGGTCGCGCTGGTGTAATTCGAGTCACTCCCTTCCCCTTCCAATTAGCGCGAGCGAGCGCTCCGGTTGGCTTCGCATTTGCAATCCGGCTCGGCATCTGCCGGAATCAAAAACAAAGCCCGCCAAGTGGCCTTCCCTGCTCTCCCTTCTCCCAAACCCTGTTGCGTCCCCAAGCCGGTGGCCCCTCCAGCCTCAGCGCCCACGGACTCCGGCCCCGCCTGGGTTGCGACCTGGGCATTGCCCCCGGTCGGCTCATCTCTAATTCGGCAGGTACAGGATCGATTTGCCTGGTGACAGGCCCACGCTCTCAAGCGCCCTCACCTCTCCTCGGTCCGCCGTGCTGGAAGGAGGTTGCGTTCCCCCCTGAAGAGCCCAGAGCACCTTTAACAAAATAAGCCTTAACGCACAACAGATGGAGACGTTAAGGACAAGGATGAAAGCAGCCTGGAGGCCGATCGGTGCGTTTTCTCCCTCCGAGCCCGGGCACCGAGGCTGCTTCCCGCTGCACGCGCGGGCACGCGCGCACTCACAGGCGCACACGCACGTGCACGTGGCATTTACACGACGGGTATTAGAGGGTCTGGGCAGAGCTTTATAATAAAAGAGTGTCCTCACAACTTTAAAAGGGGCCAGGCTGTTGAAAGTCCAGAAATGCCAGGTCTCCAATATTCCCAGAAAATTATTTCAATCTCAAAATGGTCAAGGTGTATGTCCTTCGAATAGCTGTTACAGCCATTGTCACAAATGTGAGGATATACCTATGACTCCCGGGTTCATTCCGTTCTTTAGATGTTTACAACCTATAGGGGGAAATAAATTGCTCACAAATAGCTAGAACACATTGCACAATTATTGAGAGTGAAGAAAGTGTCAAAAACTGTAATGAAGCCAGAGAGGGCAGAAAGGGCTCTCTCGGTTGCCATGGGGAGGCATTCCGAAGTCAGGAAACGGGGTTGGACTGGGTTCTTCAGGGTGGGTGGCATTTTGAGGGACAGGGGAGGGGTAAAGCAAGGGTGGGGAAGAGGATAAAGGATGTCTGGGGCAGAATAAGGATCAGAACAGAGAGCCCACTCGTGGCAACAGCTTGCTTTAATATCCATGTGAAAATAAATTCGACCAGACAGTAATGCTTATAAAGATGTTTAGGAAAAGTTTTTTGCAGCTAATGCAATTTTTAAGAGTTCTCTCTCATAACTTTTCTAATTCTGTTTTATAATCCATTTGTTTCATCTAGGTTTGGTGGAAACTTTTCACTAGGGCTTTTCAAAGTGTTTTTCAAATAGAGTTAGACTGTTCGTCATAGTTGAATGCTGAATAGGAATTTATTTCAAAATCTTCAAATTGCACACATTCGTGCTATATTTATTACAAGTACAGTCAAGTGTTTCAATGGAAACAATAGAAACTTTAAAATGTTGACAATAGTAACTCATTCCGATCTCAATACTTTAATGTCTTTATTCCATTACTATGATTATAATTATTGTTATGCTTATTATTGCTAACACTTTGCCTATCTGGACAATGCTGCCCACAGTCTCAGTTATCTCAGCGATAGCTGAGAAATATGGGAGAAAAAAATTACTACTTCTAGAAATTTAGAGAACTGCAACGTTCATGGGTTAAATGCTACGCACCCTATTCAGAGTCCCCTTTAGAATCTATCCTTATTTGATAAGCCCTTATTTAGCTGTTTCTATCCTAACAAGATATTGTGAACATTTCCAGATCATAATCTAACAATTCAGTTTTACGCATATTTCTTGAGTGTCTGTGCTAGTTGCTGAAGTCACGAAAACATGAGTAAGACATGGACATTGCCCCAAAGTGCTCAAAGTCTTAGAAGCGAAAGAGACATGTCGGCCATGGCGACACGAGTGGCGGTGCTGGTGGACCTCTGTACACGGGTCAGACGTGGCCCGAGAACGGGAACAGGGAAAGGGGGCATGTATACATGGTAACTTAGCTCACAGCAAATTCTAAGAGGAGTGAACGTATATTCATCAGTGAGACGGTGAGAAATAAATACTGATAGAGAAGAAAAAATTTAAAAGTAGATACAAGGCATAAACTGATAACTCAAAAAAGGATATATAAATGGCCAATAAACAAACAGAAAAAGATGCAACTTTGCATAAAAATACAAGTACGAAGGAAGAGATGTCATTTTTTTTGCCTATTCACTTGTCATACATTCCAAAAACTTTAATGCTACTGTAAAGAGGATGCAACGTGACAGGCTCTCGCCTCTCTTGCTGGTGATGGTAAATGGACACAATCTCTGAGATTCAACTAAGCAAAAATTTTCCTCAGCCTTCGAAATGCTGATATTCCTTAATCCAATAATTTAACTCAAAAAAATTTATACCAAGGAAATAAGCTGAGATAAATTCAAAGATTTAGGTACATGTATATTCATCAGAGCCATTTATAATAGAAAAGAATGGGAACCATCTGAGTCTCCGAAGTAGCAGGTTGACTATGTAAATGATGTGATATTCATGTGATGAAACACTCTACAAAAATTAAAAATCCTATTTTTGAAAGACATAGGGAGACTCATGATATCCTAACCGAAACAAGAACTAAGCTATATATAAAATATGATCCCCTTGTTATAATTATACAAATATATATTATATTGTGTATGGTGGGTTGAATGAGTGTCCTGCCAAAATTCATGTCCACCCAGAACCTCAGAATATGACTCTATTTGGAAACAGGGTCTTCTCAGATGTAATTAGCAAAGACGAAGTCATGCTGGATTAGGGTGGGTCGCAGGTCCAATGTCCTCATAAGAAAAGACACACAGAGAATAAGGCCATGTGATGAGGCAGGCAGAGATTGGAATAATGTGTCTACAAGCCACATGTTGCTGGCAACCACCAGAGGTTAGGAGAGGTGCATGGAACAGATTCTCCCAGAGCCACCAACAGGAAGCAGCCCTGCTGACACCCTAATTTCAGACTCCTGGCCTCCTGGACTGTGAGAAAATAAATTTCTGTTGTTTTAATTGTGGTGACTGGTTCTGGCAGCCCTGGGAAACTAATATAGTGTGTAAAAGGGTCATGAGACTGCTAACAATGATTATTTCTGGACAGCGACATTGACGACGATTTTTATTTTATCTATATTTTATTGCATTTTGAAGAACTTTCTGCAATGTACATGTATGACTTTTACAATAAGAAGATTACGATTAAATAGCAAATAACCCAGGGTTTCTAAAAGCATAGTGTTCAAGGGCAATTTACGACAAAAGCAAAGAATAATCAGTGATGATTATGACATGTTAAATCCCAAAGATTAAAGTATTTTCAGAGTCCTCTGTGAGGTAGAAATCTGTGTATTTCAGAAACTTTTTTTAAACCTAAGTTTTCATACTTAAAATTGTCGCATCATTTGTCTAAAATGTGAACTTACACACTGTGTATTTAACAGCTGTGCTACCTAGTTGAGTTACTAATGGCATGATTTCAAACTGACCATTCTCTTAACACATGGTTATATACACATTGACAAGGTTTTTATTTGCCTAGTGCCGTGAATATTGATATAGATATTCCTATAAATCTATATATATAGTATGAAATTTTTCTTAAGCTATAAAATATAAAGATATCATAAATTTGCAATTATGATTACTTTATTGGATGCTAAATTAGGAATTGTGGCTGCTTAGATGAGACAAAGAAAAAGTATAAATAATAAGGTTAATTTAATATTTAGAATATGTAATCTTGTATCTAATAGTTGTATATTTCAATAAACTCTAATTGAGTTTTTAAAATGTCATATATGTTTTTAATAACCAAAAAATTCTTAAGGTTGTCATGTTATTATTGCAATAATTTCAGGTACACTCGAATAGGTTTAACATTAACTATCACTGAAGAAAGTACAAAAGAACCAGACAAAATTTCTTCCTTAATCAACTATTATGACATAAGTCATCCCCAAAAGATGAAAGCATTTGCAGAACCCTCTGTTGATCATCAGCTCTTAATGCGTCTTAACGCTGTCTTTAAGATTTGCTGTCTGTATTCGCTGAGCTCTTTTCTCTTTCAGACATCCTCAGGTCAATTCGGCATGGCTGGGTTAACTGAAAAGTCATCCACTCCCCTGTTCTGAACCCGGCAATGAGCGACTCAAAATCACATGGTGCAAGAGTGAATCTACTGCAGTCGAAGGAAGTGAATTCAAATCAGTTAATGCCCAAGTGATTGGCAGCAAATTGAAAAAGATATCAGTGTCACTATCTGATTTGAAAAGAGAAGGTAATACAACATGAGTACTGAAACTTAGCATTTATATTCTTCACAACCAAGTGAAAAGAAAGCACATAAGTTTGAGTGGTATTTAACTCAGGGTGATTTTCACTTCATTGCACTTTACATATTGTGTGATTTTTTGAAAAAAAAAAAGTCGATTTTTTTTTTTTTTTTAAGACAGGGTATTGTCCCATCACCCAGGCTGGAGTGCCGTGGCATCATGATAGCTCACTGCAACCTCAAACTCCTTGGCTCAAGTGATCCTCCTGCCTCAGCCTCTCGAGTAGCTGGGACTACAGACTTGTGCCACCACACTTGGCTCATTTTTTCTGTTTTTAGTGGAGACGGAGTCTCGCTCTTGCTCAGGCTGATCTCAAACTCCTGGCCTCAAGCGATCCTCCTGCCTCGGCCTCCCAAAGTGCTGGGAACATAGGCGTGAGCCACCATGACAAGCATGTTTTACTTTTATAAACAGAAAAGTAACACTGTATTCATTTTCTAAAATAAATACTTTCCATTCTCAACTGTTGACATAATGCTTTTCCTTATCTGGTAACTATTAAAGCTTATAGCATAACGGCGCCTTGCAGGGTGCCCTATCTGGAGTGTGACCCTGCACCAGCGGCATCTCTGTCACCTGGGAGCTTGTTGCAAAGGCAGAATCTCAGGCCTGCCTGCAGCCCAGTGAACAGGAAACTGCATTTAATCAACACCCTAGGAGCTTCACATGCACGTTAAAGCTTGAGAAGCACTTATTTTAGTCCAAATTCCTCATTTTAT
>RJWJ010049424.1:0-10206 GCA_004363605.1 Indri indri | reverse complement strand
TTGAAACTGAACAGACAAAATAAATCTTCTATACATTTCTTTATACTGTTCAGAGATCATTGATTCAATATTTCAGAGACTACTTATTGAACAGCTTTTATGACAACAGTAATTATTACTACTATATTAATTAGAATTGTGGAAATTACCAAACTCTTACTATGTACCAGGAAGAGAACTGAATGTTTTACATATATTAACTCATTTTCTCCTCCCAATAACTCTATGGAGCAGTTACTATTATTAATTCCCCTTTTACAAATGAGATAATGGAACACACAGAGGTTTAAT
This sequence comes from Indri indri, assembly GCA_004363605.1. NCBI lineage: Eukaryota > Metazoa > Chordata > Mammalia > Primates > Indriidae > Indri > Indri indri. The sequence goes on along the minus strand of RJWJ010049424.1, from coordinate 9,915 downwards.
ATTTTGTTCATAGTCACATGGCTAATGAGGAGTAGAGATGCGAGAGATACTATGCTAGGATGTGTTAGCATTCCATTAGCTCGCCTTTTAGAAGAAATTCCCTATTCACTTTCATTGTATCTATAATTACTTAAATGAGATAATCCTTTGCAAGGGATCTTACAATTCTTCATTACTAGTAGCTTTCCCAAATAACAGGGTCTTTTTATTAGAGGTAGCTAGTAAGTGAGTGGCTTCTGTCACTGATATTGGAAGGGAGGCAAATTCAATTAATGTTAATTCCTGGAGACTTGTATAGTGATAGATTTTGCATGGACAAAAGGGATCACACACATGATTTTTCAATCTTGTTCTTATGTTTCAAGCCAACAGCAAATATAGCTGTTGACTTCCATATAAGACTTGATGCTATGGAGGGACAATTCTTTAAATAGTTCAGAAGATGTTATCACAACAGAATTATACAATTAAATAAGAATCTTGAACTTGTAAACTCCTGCTCTGTTAACATAGTGGTTTAATTAGAGATTGCTGAGCTTTCAAGAACTTCGTTGTTTTCACATGGATCAGATTTGAGCTGCTGTTCTGCTGTCTTAGTCATCAACTTATGAGCACTGAAATATTCTTCATGAGGTGCCAAGTTGGTTTTCCTGATGAGCGACAGTAAAGGTCCTCAGTGAGACTCTCCTATGTGTCTTATTATGTGGAGAATCAAAGTGAGCACTCCAGGGTTAATGGCAGAATACATCACTGTGGGCTATTGCATTCCTGTGGGGAATGACCTTAGCAAAGGGATAGTTTTAATTGTATATAAAACAGAGGTGAAGAGAAGTTCACCAAGACAGACATTTTCACCAGTTATATGGAAAATGAGGTATCATGTAAAACAAGATTTTGCGTCTTTAGTAATTGTAATTTTGGCCAGGACAGAAGGAAATTCTATTAAAACAAGGTATTAAGGAAACTGTGTGTTATAAGAAGGAACCACTTGTAATGACCCTTTCTATAGACTAGATTAATTATTGTTTTATAACTCTGCACACACATTATATTATTAGAATTGTCCAGTATCAAACCCCTTCATTTCTATGTATTTGGGAAGGTTACATTTGGTTTCTAGTTTGTTATTTTATCTTTATGTTATTATACAGCGGAGATGTGTGTGAGTTATCTTTTAGACTGTTGAGAGATAACATGATTGTGCTATTGAGACACGGCAGAAATTAATCCTTTCGGTTGCCATGGTTTCAACTGAAAGCTCTGACTCCCAATCATTGTGGAGTGGAAGCAATGTCATTTTTACGGTACAATGAAGAGGACGTTGCCCTGGAATGACCAAGGTTAGGGCTGACAGAGCTGCAGAAGACAGACAGGGTGAGCTAAGTTGGACGCAGAAGGCAAAAAAGGTGACCTTTACTTTTCACCTTTATGGGAAGGTCCATAAAGTATATGTCAAGCCTCTTAGAGCACCGGAATAGCAGAGACTTTGTGTATAGAGTACAATTTAGGAATCACACTTTTGCCCCAAGGAGAAGAAATGCATAATCTATGTAAAGTCATGTGGTTATAGCTGACATCAGAGGCCAAAAGGTATTACTGCCTTGTACAAACAGCACTGTCCTGATAGGCAGAGGCTTAGATTCCATCCCCTCTGGTAACCTTAGGCATGTGACTCTAACCCAATCTCTAGATTTCACTTTTGTGATATATAAGTTAAGATATTATAATAGTTGGCCCACATACTTCACTGTGTTATGGTTGTTCTTTAAAAAATGGTTTAACACAGTGGTTAATAATAGAGATTCCAGAGGAAACTTATGTATGATCACATTCTGGCTCCAATACTTAGAAGCTACTCACTTTCTCTAAGTTTACACATTTATAAAATGGAGATACGGATGATAACTGCCACTCAATTATGTGAGGGTAAAAGTGATAATGCATACAAATCACTTAACACAGGGACTACCTGGCAAATAACCATCACTTTACAAATGTCACCTTATTTTTTAATTGAAATTATAATAAATTACTTTAAAACCATTATACCACTATCAACATTTAATGTCATTATAAGTGACTATCATATAATTTAACCTTAAAAATAAATATCTTTTTCTTCAAGAAAACCATTTCTATTAATGAAAGATTGCAAAAAATTTTCCAAATGTTTACAAAGGAAAGCCTACAGGTTAACATTAGCTACTCTCAACCACCAACATTTCACTGTAACTTACAAGTGTACAAGACAGATTGCATTTGTTTTGTAGAAGCTTTTGTGTCTACATGCAGCAATTGTTTGCAGGTGTTTGAGTGGATATGTGTATGTGACGGACTAACGCAAGATTTGCAGAGGGGTAAGAATTAGAGTGTTCTTGTTAGTATTTCTATATATCTGTATTGCCAGCATCCATTTGAAGACAAAGCCTCATGTCAAAACTAAGAAAAGATACACATTTATTATCATCTGGGTAAATATCCTGATACAGTGTAAATATTGCCATACTTAATCTAGGTCAAAATTGTAATATTTCTTTGAATATAAAAAAACATCCTCTCAACCAAAAGCCAGTTCCGTTTTGAGTGAGGAAAACTATAGCAACAAAGGAACACTAGCAACTAATTGTGCATTCATATGCTTAATAATATTAATAAAATAACTTTCTAGACTTATATTCAAAGTTGCCCAAATGTATTTCCCTACTGTATGGGATCTGAGGGAAAAATTTTAGAAGAATTTTGGTCTGTGCTATGAATTACAACTGATTTAAATGTTTGTCCCAGACTTCTAGGTGAACTACCAACTTTCTGTAAATAGAATACTGAATCAAAAGGCCATGGAGGAACTTATGGTTTTAGGGACTATTTTATATAGCGCTCTGAGGCCAAAGAGTGACTTTCATCATTGTATAGACACTACTATCTGGAAAGGATCTGACTAGAGAGTGGTGATCTTCCTGAAACATTCCTCCCAATATCACAGAAGAATAAAAGTCTGAGCTTTCAGCAAACACACTTGATTTCCTCTCTAATAAAAATTAGAATATAAATGAAAATAAAAGGAATATGGTCAAAGATACAACAAGAATTCAAAAGAAAGGTATTAATAGGCCGGGCGCGGTGGCTCACGCCTGTAATCCTAGCACTCTGGGAGGCCGAGGTGGGTGGATCCCTCAAGGTCAGGAGTTCGAGACCAGCCTGAGCAAGAACGAGACCCCGTCTCTACTAGAAAATAGAAAGAAATTATCTGGACAACTAAAAATATATATACAGAAAAAATTAGCTGGGCATGGTGGCGCATGCCTGTAGTCCCAGCTACTAAGGAGGCTGAGGCAGTAGAATCACTTGAGCCCACGAGTTTGAGGTTGCTGTGAGCTAGGCTGATGCCACGGTACTCACTCTAGCCCAGGCAACAGAGTGAGACTCTGTCTCAAAAAAAAAAAAAAAAAAAAAAAAGAAAGGCATTAACCACTGGCATATTTATAAAAGCCCATTGTATTGATGCCATGCAAATAAATACAGGACCTAGAAGATACCTGGCAATTAATTGTTGGACTATTTATTGCTTTTAACCTATAGAATCCTAATCACTTGCAAGGAGTGAATTACGACCTGTTGGCTCTCTCCAACTCTTTCCCAAATATGACTATACAGAGGAATGGCTCTTAGTTTTTTTTTTTTTTTTTTTTGGCTGGAGTTTTGAGAGATCTCCAAGAAGTTGGCAAATGACCAGGTGCTTTGTGATACACATTCCACTGAATTAGCACATTACTCACCAGTTTGACACATTGAAGCTAAAAGGGGATGTGGCAAATTCAAATCAACACTATTACTAAGCCTTATTCATGTGAGGAATGTCATTCATATGTTTAGAATCCCCAGACAGACTTGGATGCAAGTATCTGCTATAAGCTAGCTATGAGATTTTTTGCAGCCATTGATCATAGGTAAGGTGGTTTTTTAAGGTGAATAAACAAGCTGAGAGACCTAGCACAGGAACTAGAATATAATGGGAACACACCAATTTTTATATCTTTCCTCTCTGATCTAGATCTGATATCATGGAGGAAAGCCCTTAATCTCTAACCATCCTCAGGCCCTAGTTCAGCAGTATATTTGTAAATGACTGAGTAATAAAAAAAGAAGCTGGAAACTACTAATAAAAAGGCAGCTTGAGGTTGGGACAAATGTCCCTGGCATATTAGCTTTACGTTCTGGAGATATGTAAGTTGAGTCCACCTGTTGTTGACCAGTGTGAAATGGCACACAATGGCAAACTCTTGGACAAAAAAAAGATGCTATAGGATACATGCTATAAGCACTGAAGGGAATTGTACTCACATGCAATTTCTGTGAGCCACAATCTGAAGGACAGATTCAACATGGAACAGCAGGAACAGAACAGGCTGGCAGAATGTGTGATACTGTGGTTGTCCCTGTGTTCTATTTGAAGCAATGTGGCAATGATACAGCTTTCTGGGAAACAAATGCTAGCAGGAAACCAGGCCTGCCAAGGAGCAGCTGCGCTATTGGCTCTGTTAAGGAAAAATACCAAAGGCCAAGGGCAAAGCCATGAAGGGTGACCAGGGAAGCTTTCTTGCAGAAGAGCTGCCTGATCATTGCCACACCGAGAAATCAGATTATTTTGAAGTTATTCATTCCTTTTTAAACACAACCTTTGAGTATGTTCTATTTTTCTGACACTATTTTAGGTGTTGTTGATATAGTGGGAAAAGAAGACAAATTCCCTTTCGTATAAAATGTACGGTAAGGGAGACTGGCAATAAATAAAAACAGCACAATAATTACGTAATTGACACAGTGGTAAGAACTGTGGAAAATAAGCCCAGGCTACTCCAAGAGCATGCAGCAGGGGGAATCTCTCATGGTCATGGAGTTGGAAAAAACCTTTCCGAGAACTGACACACTAAACCTTAGTTTCCATATTTGAATCATATGCTTTGTCCAGGCTGGTGACAGACAACAACAGAAGGGGAAGTCAGATGGATTCTTTGCTGGTGCGAGTCTGTTGACAAGTTTGGCTACGGCATATTCTGTACAGGGTAATGTTCTTGAGAATATGAGATGTAGAGAGGGCATGATGTTATATGCTCTCTGAACAGTGAGATACCAAGGTAAATGATTCCAGTCAGAGGCAAAGGATATTACAGCCTGAAGAAATTTTAGAGGCTATTCTGATTCCACCAGTTCATCTTACAGAGGAGGAAAATGAGGCCCCAACAGATACAGTGATGTGCCCAAATCATGCAGCCAGTAACTGCAGGGAGCAAATTAGAAGCCTGGTCTTTTCACTCCCAATCTAGTGACAGTGAAGAAGAAAATCTTTGCAGTGCTCTAACCCAATTACATTGCTTTAAATATGACCATCAGAGAATGCCAAGTCTTTTTAGTAATATGCCAGGGTAGATGGTATCATAATTTCACTTTTGTGATAACATTTGGTCCTCACAACTCCATGATACAATGAGAGTGAGTGACCAAAGATCAAAGACTCCACAAGCAATTTCTCTTGGTGCCACAGCCCGACCCAACCAATTCTGGAGCACATTAAACTTTGGAAAAATGTTCTACTCTCTCTTAAACTGACCTGAACAGGTATGATTGTGTATGTACATATGTAGCAGAATGAAAGGTGAGTATATCCGCATACATATATATATGTGTCTGTGTGTGGGATGAATATATATGACATTTTAAACATTTTTGTTTATTTATTTTATGTCTTTCTTACTAGAATGGAAGCTTCGTAAAGTCAAGAACTTTTCCTGTTTTGCTATTATATGCAAATGTCTGGAACAGTGGACAGATATCAGATATTTATACTAAATGAATATTTACTAAATGAATGAAAGAACATGTATAAAATTGCATATATGCACGTTGATGCATCTACTCATATTCCTATGTTTTGGTGTGGTCATTTGTACATACATCCCTGTCATGCACATGCAACAACCTCTAGAAACCTGCTGGAACAAGCAGATTCATGGAGGGCAGTGACTCACCTCATTCTAGTTTAAATATGATCCTAAGATGATAGGGGTTCTATTACTAAGTCCAAATAAAAGTTTCTGCTTGGTCTGCATCTGTAAAAACTCTTTAAAAAAATTAAGGCAGGATTAAACCAGTTCCTATCATGCAAATTAAAATAGTAGAGTCTTACCAAGATACTTACTGCCCTGTCTGTATCATAATTATTGTATGTTTTATTCTCCTGCTATTTAATTATAAAATGATTCATTATCACACAGAAAGAAAAGACAATGCAGGCCGGGCGCGGGGGCTCACGCCTGTAATCCTAGCACTCTGGGAGGCCGAGGCGGGCGGATCGTTCTGAGCTCAGGAGTTCGAGACCAGCCTGAGCAAGAGCGAGACCCCGTCTCTACCAAAAAATAGAAAGAAATTAATTGGACAGGTAAAAATATATATAGAAAAAATTAGCCGGGCATGGTGGCACATGCCTGTAGTCCCAGCTACTCAGGAGGCTGAGACAGTAGGATTGCTTGAGCCCAGGAGTTTGATGTTGCTGTGAGCTAGGTTGACGCCACGGCACTCGCCCCAGGCAAGAGAGTGAGACTCTGTCTCAAAAAAAAAAAAAAAAAAAAAAAAAGAAAAGAAAAGACAATGCAGAAAGGCATAATGAGCTGGACATAAATGTGCCCTAATTGCTCAATCTACTGTACATAAATAAAAGAAATACACATGATTTCAGTCAAGTTTGATTTTAGAGAACAAACTGGTATCAAGCTCAATGCATCCAGATTTTGCTTGGTCTGAATATTCTAGTAGATGTTATTAATATCAAGACCTTTTATAGTCCCAGAAACAATTTAAGTTTATAAATCTGAGCAAAATATCAGTTATGACTGATTCTTACCCCAAATTACATATTTCAGTGAAGCACATTTTTCTTATGCACACAAAATTAAACTATTGGGAAATGAATCCAGAAAATAGCACCAGGTGGTTAAGTTGGATAGAATGCTTAGCCATTAAAATTATACATGGTTTTAGGCCTTATATGAAGTCAAAGCAGTTTTTTTAAAGTTTTTTTTGTTTGTTTTTTTTGCTTGACTTCTTCTGTCCCCTGCAGCTGTGTTTGAGAAAGATACATTCATCCAGGCAACTGTCAGAAACCAACCTTGTCTAGCTATTGTTGACTTGCCAAACTTGGTAAATATTCAAGCTTCCTCCAACTTGTAGGCTTTCCTTCCCTTCCTGCTCACTAAATACTTCTACTATTTGCTGAAATATTATATATTTTAAGTGATATTTGCTTAATGTTCATTTATCTAAATCATTTAAATAGTATAATCTGTGCCAAATTAACAAAAGTTTTGCAACCAATGGGCAAGGAATAGGGAAAAAAAAAAAAAAAAAAAAACCCAAGCTAAGAGCCAGAAAACTTGGATTTTGGAACAGGTACTGTCATTTACTAGTTTAGTAATTTTGGTCAAGTCACAAATGGTTTGAGCCCCATTTTGTCACCAAGAAAAATGGAGAAAGTAATATCTTCCTATTTTATCTTTCAGTGGTGACATAGGGTAAATTAAACACTTTCTCTGGGCTTCAGTTTATTCAGCTGTAAAATGGGAAAAATAATAATGTCTCATAAGGTGATTGTGAAAATTAAACAATTTTGGTAAAGATCTTAGCATAGTTCCTAGTACATAATAGACATTTAAAAAGTTGGAAGTTATTATTAATGTAACTTGAATAGGTTACACACATGTTATATATTAAGCATTACAATTATTATTATCTTCTGTTCTAATGACAGCTTAGGATGGGAGATTGTTGAGGAAGTGGATAAGAGGCAGTCTGAGTAGCTATGGTTGGGATGGTACCAATGAGAATAGTTTATAATTCCACTTTGATTCAATTCACTTTATAAGAACACGGCAGGGCACAGTGGAAATGATGGAGACTTGGGAATCTATCCTGGTCCTGTGATTGTTAACTCTGCAAACTTGAGCAAGTTACCTAACCTCTTTAGGACTGTTTCCTCCTCCACAAAGTGGAGTAGAGAATTAAGACAAAGGAAATATGTCGGTTACCACAAAGTTAGGTGGGATGAAGTTGAGATCACAATTCAGGTTTCCTGACTGCCAGGTCAGTTCTGCTTTAGCAGCTCATTGGTTGCTGCTCCCATCTGATGCATCTTATTCATTAGTACATGCCAGAAAAATTATTACATGCTGAGTGTTATGATAGATGATAGAGAAAACAGCCTACCAAAAAGATATAACTGGCCCGGTGAAGCCCTTAGTCTAGTAGGGAGGAGTGTGGTATGGGGTACAGGGTCCCAGGCTGAACTTAGAAAACCTCAGCTGAGCTCAAAAGCTGAAAATCAGGACCTATTTGTCTGCCTTTGATCTGTCTGCAGGAGGAAAAGGGGAGCTTTATGCTTATCAGATAGAGGCAACCTGCATACTGCCCTCATCTTTTAGGAGTTTCACTGGCTTCCATGGCAATTGCCAAATAGGCTTTGCGGAAAAGAAATACTCTCCTGAACTCTCTTAGCTTGGAGGTGCTTAGAATCCTTTGGAAGTCAACGTCCTTTGCTGATTTCTGTGTGTGAATACTTTTTTTGAAATCCCAGTTTTGTGGATAGTCCACTGCCTTCTGTGTCTTCTTTATTTGTCTCTTTCTGTCTCTGTTTTTCTTTCTCGCTCTCTCTCGTCTCTTTCTCTAGCCATACTCTTTTCTTTATTCCTCTTTTTTTAACTGTATATGGACTGTGGTGTTTTATGGACATAATTCATTTTGTGACAAATCTCCCAATATTTTCATGTCCTATGGGTTTGATGAGTGACATGTAGCAGGGCGGCCCTGGCAGCTTTTTCTACAGGAAGAACCCAGATCTGAGAGGAAAACTCAGGCTGTGTGTAGAGAAGTAGCCCACTGACGCATAACTTTAGGGTTGATAGGGATGGAATTTCTCTCTGTAACTCTTCCCATGTATATATTTCTATATTTTGGATTATAAGTAACTATGGGATTTTGGCATCATTTGTTATTTTCCTCCCTATAAAATTACAATCTAAATATATGATAGCCCTGGTGTAATCCAACTTGGAAACAGTATGATCGTATAGTTCAAATGGTTATATCTCTGGAGAGAAATCTGTGACTGATAAACATACAGAGGTTAACTACCAAAAGGAAAAAAATAATCTCTTATTTAAGATTTCTTTTTAAAAAGTTGACAAAATAGCTCTTCAGTCACTATCATTTCTAATTGTCAAGTTATTTAACCAGCATTTGGTTAGGTAGTATAAAGGTGAATTGACCAAATCTTTTTTAAATTTAAATAAATAAGGAATGCCCATGGCAAAAATAATTTCCAAAAATATTCATGCATTAAACAGAAGATAAAATAAAAATTTGACACTGAGGAATAAGGTCACTTGATTGACTTAGTAATTAATTAATTCATTTATCTATTCAAAAGTTGAGTATCTACTATGTGCCAAGTATTACACAATGCACTGGGGTACAAAGATAAATAATACAGCCTATGTGTTCCAGTTGGAATTATAGAAAAATAATTAAAAATTTATATAACCAGCAAATATAATTTTTTACCAAAAATGAAAAAGGTAAATGGGTTTTTAAAGGCAGAGATGATAGTATCATATATGTATTGAGCACATACCAGTCAATATTTTAAATCATTTAAACACATTAACACTTTAATGCTCACAATAATCTAGAGAAGTGTATAATGCTATTATTATCATTATTAAAGAGGAGTAGATTTAGCATAGGGAAATAGAGTCCCTGTATGAAGTGACACAGAAAGGAAGTGCCACAGCCAGAATTGAAATCCAGAGGTACTGGATTCTAGAGCCTGTACACTTAACACTTAAGCCAGTGGTTCTTAGAAGGTAT
>RJWJ010049423.1:0-10248 GCA_004363605.1 Indri indri | reverse complement strand
GACCATTCTCAAATGAATTGCTGTGTGCTCCTAACCAATCCAGAGGAGCGTTGTTTAGCTAGTAAAACAATATGGAAAATAAAAGTTAATGTTTGTAGAAATTCAGAAAGGAAAATAATGCAAGAATCTAATTACTTCACAATTTAGGGAGGATAAAACAGAAGACAAAAAAGATTGAAGGGAAAATCGAAATGACCTCATAGGCCTTTATCCTCCTGGATTTCCATAGGAATGCTGTTCAATAATAGATTACAAGGCTGTGTGTTTAATAGACCGCAGAAGGAGGACAGGCAGTCTTCGGAGCAGAGGGATGATTTGAATGATTTGAAATACACAGAAAACAAAGTTACATTTTAAAAAAAAATGAAATAGCAAATTCCTAATTATTTTTCCCTAATTCTGGGAAAGGTTATATTACTTCTGCATCTGAAAGCTTTGTTAGAGTGTACCAATATGGCATTCACTTTGCTGCCACACTACAGGACTTAGGGTCATGTATGACACACCTATGACACTCAGTTCTACAGAAACTTCAGAGAACACCTTTGAATGTTAGTGTCTCTAAGATTCAAGTGCCCTAAGAGGATTGAGCTTTTCAAGATTAAAATAACTTCTGGCTAACATTTTTGAGCTGTTCCCAACATCTTATTCAAACACCTTCAAAAACCACCTATAAAAACTTAACCGATCAACACTTACATGCACATATAATAGTAACATTCATCGGGTGTTGGGCAGGTGGGAGTGGGGAGGAAGGGATGGGTATATTCACACCTAATGCGTGCGGTGACTCAGGCAGGGCAAAGGCAATATACGTAACCTAAACATTTGTAGCCCCGTGACATGGTGAAATAAAAAAAAAATAAAAGGCTCAAACTCACACTTCCAACAAACTAAGACTCATACTTGGTCAGTATGGCTTGGATATTGCAGGAATTTCTGCTAACAAAAAGGCAAATCTGGGAATATTAGGATGTGTTCACTAACACATAGGTCCCCTACACATATACACATACACGTAAACATTGTTAGCCTCAAAGAAGGGAGGAAGACACCAGGTTCTTCACGCTCTCCGGCCTGTCTCAGAGAATCATTTTACATGGGAAACAGTTTCTCTAGACATATCAAACAAAAGAATATGGCATGGGATCTAACAATCTCAGTGCTAGAAGCCACACTTAAAGAAAGAGCCAGAGATTTTGACCAAGATTTACGCATAAAGTTGTTTATGGAACCTTTTTAAAATCAAATGAAGAAATTGGCAACCACTTAAACAGTCACAGCAATGAAAGGGTTAAATAAATCATGACACAGCCGTGAGATTACTTATAAAAACTATCTTGGGGAAAAACTTAACAACATGGGAATATGCTCGCAATACAATATCTAGTGATAAAAGGCAGAATAAAAAATTTATTTACAATATAAAGCCAATTATATTAAAATCTCTCTCTCTCTCTCTCTCTCTCTCTCTCTCTCTCTCACACACACACACACACACACACACACACACACACACACATCTCCAAAAAAAGCCTGGAAGTCAATAAATAAACAAGTTAATAGTGGTTGTCTCTGGATCACAGAAACACAGCGACTCCATTAAAATTTCTCTACACTGAGAAAATAGCATAAATATTGTTATTTAAATAAAAAATAAATGAAATGTCTATCATGAGGCTTAGAACAACATTAAACTTGGCTAAGACTATCACTTATTCTTGCATTAACAGAGACAAGTTAATTGCTCATTTCTGAATCTCAGATCATAATGCCCCTGAGATGGTATTAAGTGAAATAATTTAATTAAAATAATATATTTTAAATGCCAAATACAACTGTAGCACAAAGTAAGTATGAATAAACACTAGTCAAATCTGAACACATCCAATGGAAGTAGCCAGTGACCTGTCAAAAACACAAAGACAAAACCCCCTTCCAGATCAGTGTTTCAATTGCTACTTCTCCGCAGCCTGGAAAGATCACACCACACTGTTGGTCTTTGGTGCCTCAACCGTTTGGAAGATGCTTCCAAACGCAGGTAAGCACTTTCCCTTTAATGGATACCAGATGGTATGGAAAGTGTTGAAGAGATACTTCGTAACGGTGGCAGAAACACAACCAAGACACACAGAGATGAAAATAATGGAAGACCTAATACAAGAATAAATGATCCAGTACCTAATTCTATAGCAAGTTCTCACATCAATGGCCCTGGAATAAATTTAGAGCATATCGTTAAAACTGTGTTTTCATGTCCTATGACAAGGACATAGACTAGATTACCTGAAGACAAAAACATCAATATGTCAAATGCACATATAGATGGCCCAAGGCATTGAGAAATAGGTTTTCATTTCATTCTATTAATATTTTATCTGTGTTGCATTTCTCCTTGTCTGGTGTTCTGTGATCACACTGGGCTAGGTTATTCATAGCCAGGATGTGACTTGGCCTTTCAGATTTATTCTTCATTGTCTCCAAATAAAATAATTAAATTTCATGCAGGGATACAGCACAAAAGCCAAAGATCTTATAATGTATTTTTAAAAGTAAATCATTACCATTCATGCAGAAAGGTCAACATTATGGAATATTTAAATTTTTCCAATGAAAACCTTTAACAAACCTGGATAATCCTGAATATATCAGTGTTTAATATTTTCAATGCAGAAAGATGTTAAATAAATGTTATGAATGTTTACTCTAAATTCAAAATTAGTGTCAACATGAAGCCAAAACTTGTAGGAAAGAGGGGTCCAGAATAACTTTTTAAATTTGAAGCTGGCTGAGGATCAAGACTAGAACAGACTTCAGGCCCTTTTTAGAGAAACAAAACAAATGCTGGAAGAAGGAAAGAGGTGGAGTGATCAACACAGAACAGCAGTGATGCAGGGTTTCCCACAGGCACTCCTGCCTGGGACAGTTTTGAATTCCCCAGAGGACCCCAGAGGACACAGCTGTTAACCAAATACAGAGTCAGGCTGGGGTTCCCAAAATGGGCTAGACCCCAGACCACCGTGGCTGATGCCCTTACCTGGGCAAGCCCGGTGTCCATGCTCCTGTCTGGCCAACCCCATACATGGGAGGGTGGACGCAGACCAATGGCCACCCTCTGTCTGTCTGAAAAATCAGGTAATAGCCAGAGAAGCGGTCCCGTAAATTGGGCTGTACAAGTACAGGATGTTGGCAGAGATCAAAGCACATTGAGAGGAGGGGAGTTAGCAGATCCCTGTGGGGAGAGTGACTAAGTTACGAACCTGGTCACAGCCAGGAGCTCACAGAATTCTCTTTTGGATTCCTCCACCCCGCCAACTGCTCCTCCTTGGTCCTTTTTCCTGAAATCCCCTCACTGACCTCTGAGGCTGGTGTACCTCAGCCTCCATCCTAAGCTCTCTCTGCGTCCATCCACACACTCTTCCTTCTGTGGGTCTAAACACCATCTATACACGGACAAGGCCCAGATGCACCGCTCCAGCCACAGCCCTTGCAGCTGCCTACCTGACAGATGCACTGGCGTTTCCGGAAAGCATCTGACTTAACATATTCACGGCACGCTATTTCCTCCACCCAGCATGTTCCTTCATTAGTCTTCCCGTCCCCACAAACGCAAACGGCACCACCCCCAGCGTAGCGCCCAGGCCCGCAGTCTGGAAAGCATCCTTCGTTTCTCTTTACCTTGCCGCCATACCCTGACCTGCTCCCTCCCCAAGCTCTCCTGCCTCCTCCTTGGTCTGAGCTGCCAGATGTCTCACCCGGGAGATGCACCGTCACACACATGCTGAGCCCGAATCTGGACCCAGACTGCCAGGGCTGGAATCCTGGCTCTGCCACTTACTCACTGAGTCAATCTCTGTGCCTCAGTTTCCTCAGCAGCAAAATGAAGAAAATAATATCACCCCTCTCATAGGGTTGTTGAAGGGCTTAAACATGCCATCAAACTGTATTGCCCACTAACCTTGATGAGGCTGTCGACTCACCCCCACATGTCCAGCAGATTTCAGGTCCAGCTCTCCTAAGACCACTCCTACTCAATCCTTGATCGCCCCATGGCCTCTTGGTCCCTTAAGCTCCTCTCCGCTGCCAGCCTCAGTGCTCTGCCTTCCCTCCCTCACCTGCTGGGTGTTCTTTCTCCCCTCCTTACTCTGCTCCCAACACTTGGGTAGTCATTACCACTTTTCTCTGTTGCGCCCCAAATCTCTTGGCCCTCATGCTTGGTACTACTTACTTGGCAAAACAGATAGCCTGACATCCGGTTCTCCATCCATTGAATGTATCTGGCAAAAAACAACATGTTGAGTGATCTCCTTTTAAATTCACGAGGGAGACTCGGGTTGGCCTTTGGTGACATCGGCACATCCAACCGTAGAGCCCAGGTTTACTCTCTCCCATTCTGCCTAGGTGACTATTTACCAACTTTTCCCTTTCCTTAAATTCCCAAAACTTTCCCTCCTCCCCCAACTTCCAGCCAATGACACAGCTCCCCACTGGACTGGGGAAATGGGGGCACTCAGAGGAAGGGGACCAGACTCCCCCCACCACATCTCTCTTCTCACAAGCTCCCACGTGTACACATTCTGCCTTCCATCCACAGGTACGCTTTGGAGATATTGCCAGTTCTATTCCAGATCACTTGCAATTAAAAGAAAAGTTAGAATAAAGCAAGTGACATGAAATTTTTGGTTTTTCAGTGCATATAAAATTATGTTTACACTATACTGTAGTCAAGTAAATGTGTCATAGCATGTCTAAAAAATGTACATTAAAAACACTTTAAAATATCTTATTGCTAAAAACCACTAACAATCATCTGAGCCTTCAGCAAGTCATAATCATTTTGCTGATGAAAGGTCTTGCCTCTATGTTGATGGCTGCCGACTGATCAGGTGACGGTTGCCGAAGGTCACAGTGGCTGTGGCAATTTCTTAAAATAAAACAACAGTGAAGTTTGCTGCATTGGTTGAGTCTTCCTTTCATGAACGAATCCTCTGTAGCATGCCATGATATTTGATGGCATCTAAGCCCCAGTAGAACTTCTTTCACAATTGGAATCCATCCTCTCCAGCTCTGTTATTGCTTCATCAACTAAGTTTATGTAATATTCTAAACCTTTCATTATCACTTCAACGATGTTCACAGCATCTTCACCAGGAGTAGATTCCATCTCATCTCACAAAATCACTTTCTTTGTTCATCCATGAAAGGCAACTCCTCACCTGTTAAAGTATTATCCTGAGACTGAGGCAATTGACTCACATCTTCAGGCTCCACTTCTAATTCTAGTTCTCTTGCTATTTCCACCACATCTGTAGTTACTTCCTACACTGAAGTCTGAACCTCTCTTAAGATCATCCATGAAGGCTGAAATCAACTTCTTCCAAACTCCTGTTAATGGTGGTATTTTGACCTTTTCCCACGAATTTTAAATGTCCTTAATGGCATCTAGAAGACTTTCCAGTAGGCTTTCGATTTACTTTGCTCAGATCCATCAGAAGAATCACTGTCTGTGGCAGATATTGCCTTAAAAAATGTATTTCTTAAATATTAATAATTAGACTTGAAAGTTGACATGACTCCTTGATCCATGGGCTGCAGAATGAATGTTTTGTCAGCGGCATGAAAACAACATTCATCTCCTTGTACATCTCCATCAGAGCTTGCAGGTAACCAGGTGCATTGTCAATGAGCAGTAATACTTTGAAAGGAATCTTTTTTCTGAGGGGTAGGTCTCAACAGTGGGCTTAAAATAGACAACAAACCATGGCGTAAATAGACATGTTACCATCCAGCCTTTGTTCTTTCATTTATAGAGCACAGAGCAGATGTAGCATAATTCTTCAGGGCCCTAGGAGTTCAAAGTGGTAAATGAGCACTGGCTTCAACTTAAAGTCACCAGCTGTTCTAGCCCCTCACAAGAGAATCAGCCTGTCCTGTGAAGTTTTAAAGCCTCTCCTCTCTAGCTATGAAAGTACTAGATGGTATCTTCTTCCAATGGAAGGCTATTTTGTCTACACTGAAAATCTGTTGTTTAGTGTAGCCACCTTCATCAGTGATCTTAGATAGATCTTCTGGATAACTTGCTGCTTCACCTTGCACTTTGTTATGGAGACGACTTCTTTCCTTAAACCTCATGAACCAACCTCAGCTAACTTTCAACTTTTCTTCTACAGTTTCTTCACCTCTCTCAGCCTTCATAGCATTGAAGAAAGGTAGGGCCTTGCTCTGATTAGGCTTTGGCTTAAGAGGATGTTATGACTGCTTCGATCTTCTATCCAGACCATTAAAACTTTCTTCACATCATCAATAAGGCTCTTTTGCTTTCTTACCACTTGTGTGTTCACTGGAGTAGCACTTTTAATTTCCTTCAAGAACTTTTCTTTTGCCCTTACACCTTGGCTAACTGTTTACTGCAAAAGGCCTAGTTTTCAGCCTAATTTGGCTTTTAATGTGCCTTCCTCAGTAAGCTTAATCTTTTCTAGCTTTTGATCTAAAGTAAAAGATGTGTGGCTCTTCCTTTTTGAATACTTACAGGCCATTTCAGGGTTATTAATTGGCCTAATTTCTATATTCTTGTATCTCAGGAAATAAGGAAGCCAGAGGAAAAGAAGAGACATAGGGGAACAGCCAGTTGGTGGAACAATCAGAACACACACTTGTATTGATTAAATTCATCATCTTATGTGTGTGCAGCTCATGGTGCCCCAAAACAATTACAATAGTAGCATCAAATATCACTGATCACAGATAACCCTAACAGATATAATAATGAAAAAGTTTAAAATATTGCAAGAGTTACCAAAATATGACACAGAGATGTGAAGTGAGCATGTGCTGTTGGAAAAATGGTACCAATAGACTTGCACCATATATGGTTGCTACAAACCTTCAATTTGTAAAAAATAAAACAAAACAAAAAAACACAGTATCATCTGCAAAGCACATGAAGAATGCCTATACTTACCCTCAGGTGACTTCTGATGCATACTCAAGTTCAACAACAACTGCTAGAGATAAACCCATGCTCCTATCAAAGGCCAACCTTTTTGTGTGCCACATGCCCTTACCCTCCTCAAGGACATTGTCCAGCAAGGCCCCCTCTCTCTCCTGCACCATCAGCTTTCTGCCTTTCTGCAAGATCATTTCCTTCAGCATAGAAATCTGCTGTTAAGTGTCTCATCTTTCATCTAAAAAAAAAAAATTTGACACTTTCCACCTCTATTTGTCGCTATACGGCAATTTTCCTGGAAGCGTTGCTTTGCTTAACTCTTCTTGACTTCTCTTCTGGAATTCTCTCCTAGACCCACTTGCACCAGATTCCATGCTCACCTTCTCCACTGCACTGAAAGGACACTTGTCATGGTCACCAAGGGCCTCTCTAAAGTCCAGAAGCCAATCCTGCAGTGTGAATCCCTTTGGTTACTTGGCCATCAGCTGCATTTGACATAGCCGGGCCCCCTCCTCACTGATGTACTTTTCTCACTCTGCAAGTGTCCCTTCTATCTCACTGGTCCCTCCTTCTCCATCCCCATGTCCTTGTGCACCAGCATTAAGAGGCAAGGAAAAGGGACTCTCTCTTCTTCCCTAAATGTACCCACTCCCTTGGTAAATCCAGCCAGTTTCACAGCTTTAGTAACATCTGTGCTAGTCAGGTTCTCCAGAGAAACAGAACCAATAGGATATGTACGTGTATAGGTGAGGCTATAGTACACAGTTATTTAATCAAACACCAATCTAGGTATTTTTGTAGATATTGTTGACATCTAAAATCTGTTAACTTTAGGTAAAGAAGATTACTTCCAATTATATGAGTAGGACACATCCAGTCAGTTGATAGTCTTAAGAGCAAAAACTGAGGTTTCCCAGAGAAAAAGGAATTCTGCCTCAAGACTACGGCATCAACTCCTGCCTGGGTTTCTAGTCTGCCAGCTTGTTCTAGGCATGTCACACTTGCCAGCCCCCACAATTGTGTGAGCCAATCTCTTTAAGTAAATCTTTTCATATATAATATGTACACACACTATAGTGTAGCCAAATTGATACATAAAACAACCATCAAACCATCCATGTACCATGACCCCCCAATTCATATTTTTAGTCTAAATCATTTTAAGTCTCTGCTTGCTCACTCAACATCTCTACGTGGATATCCCACACAACCTTTGAAATTGAACTTCACCTGCAGATTTCTCCCTCTCATTTAGTAGCAACTTCATCCTCCAGTCCTGAAATCTTGTAGCCTCTGAATCATCCTTACCCTCTCCCACAATTACACTCTGTTGGCTCCACCATCTCACCCCCTCCCCTGCTCCACCTTTGGCTCCAGCACCATCATCTCTTGCTTGGACTTCTGCAGTAGGCTTCAAAACTGCTTCTGCCCTTGCTTGCTAAGGTCTGATCTCAACACAGCAATGCAAGTGACCCTCCTACCATGTAACCTGAAACAAGTCGTTTCTTGGGCTAGACCACACTGCACTTCCACCTGCACTCAGAATAAAATCCACAGTCCTTGCCATGCCCACCAGGCCTTATGTGAGCTGCCCCTTTTTCCTTGCTGACCTAGTCATCCACTCTGCCCTGTGTGCAGACCACCTGGACCACACTATCCTCCCTGTGTTTCTGTAACACAACAGACAGACTCTGCTCGGGGTGTTGATCCTGGGATGGTCCCTCTGCCTGGGACCCACAGGCTCACCCCACCTCCTTCAAGTCTACTAGAAAGCCCTTCTCAGCAAGGCCTCCCTGAATGTGTCCACCAGTGTGCCTGACTATCCACACCCAGCTATGACTTCTCCTTGTGCTGGAGCCTTCTCACCTTCACACGTACCATTTTGTTACCTCATTGCACTTATCTGGTTCTTCTCCACTAAAATGGGGAAGATGCCTTTCTGGTTTTCACACTGATGTTTCCCAAGCACATAGAATGGCTCCTGGCTCCTGTGGGCCCTCAATAAATATTTGTGGAATGAATGAGTCACATGTGAACATGTCTTCTTGATGCACTATTCCTCGTCTTTCATGCATCAGCGTGGAAGCTCCATGAGATCAAGGACTTGCCTCTCTCATTCAGACACCTTCGATGTCCGTGGCACAGAGCAAGTGTGGCAAATCTTTGTTGGGGGCCTCAGACCAATGAAGGCCTTTGGAGATGAAAGAGAAGGCAATTCCTACAAGTTAAAGGATTTCATGGTTTTCCTTGCCCAGGGTTCAGTGAGCTGGGTTTTGCAGATTTCTGGAACATTCTGAAATGAGCACTCGACTTTTAGCCCCACAGTATGTAGCTTACAGATGACCTCCACTCTGCCCTCTGCCCTTTAACACCCAGTGCTCATACCAAGCTGATTTTCTCTGGCTGGGCATCCTGGCCGGGCAGTGGGGGGTCCCACCCACATGAGAAGCCCTGACCTTGCTCAGATTGATCTGAACCTTTGAGCCTCAGAGGAAGTCAAAGCGAGATGCCCTCTCAGCAGGCCGGGCACTGCTTTAGACCTCTGGCTCTAGCTGCTGCACGGTTTTTAGCCCCCTGGGACCTTGTCTTTCCATCACTGATGAGCACGTTAACCAGAAACTAAGTGTTGTTCATGTGAGAATTCGAGTCTACTTCATTTGTAACTTAAAAATGCTTTTAAAGGCAATAAGCTTTTTTCTTTTCTTTCTAATGCTGGAATTAAATGTTGCATTGTCAAATAAAACAAATCCTACTTATAAAAACATGCTTTGGGGAAAGAGGGAGTGATTCTTATCTGGAAACTGATGAGGCAAAAGGGCTAACATTTTACAAGCTGCAGTAAACACCAGAAAAACCTCTCAGAGTGAGGACAGTGAGGGAGGGTAGAAATTCATGAGCAAGAGGGAGGCCAAAGTCCTGGCTGTTTAGTGGGTGTTGCTGGAGTTGACAAACGGCAGGCGTTCGTGTGGTTTGCAGACATCTCTGTCCTCTCCTCCCCCGTGGCCGCAGAGGGGCCTGCCTCCTGTCTTCATCAAATCTCTGCAGCCCCAGTGCCTTCTCCTTGCCTTACTCTATTGGCTTTTGAATACTTCATTAACTTTTAAATCCAGCCATTTACATGCTTGCATAGCCTAGCTCCCCTTTACCTAAAAGAATCATTACAACATTGTGTCTCTCCTCATATACTTAAATCATCTCACTCAGGCATCTGGAAAGATAATCTCAGTGATTCTACTTTAACTCCTTAGCTATTAGGAAAGGCGGTAACGTCAATAGGACAAACTGGCCCTCGAATCAGGAGC
>RJWJ010049422.1:0-10250 GCA_004363605.1 Indri indri | reverse complement strand
TAGGGCAAAACATGTGGGAGGAAATGCAGAGCTTCCATGCCTTCTCTGGGCATGTCATCCTCCCAGCACCTCCATGTGTTTATCAACTTGGAAGCTTTCTAAACTGTATCCTTGGGTTTTTATGTTTTTATGGTGGCTTCATTAAGCAGGTATGCTTGATTAAATCATGGGACATTGGTGATCAGCAAAATTGTCAGCCTCTCCCTCCTTCCTGGAAGATTAGAGGTGAAGAAGGGTGAGAGTTAGGACTGAAAGTTCAGCCCCTGTAATCACACAGTTGGTTCCCCTGGCAACCAGGCTATATCCTGTGGTTATTTAGGGCTTTTCCAAAAGTCACTTCACTAATATAAACTCAGGTATGGTTGAAAGGGGCTTGTTACGAGTAAGAAAAGACTCCTCTCCCAGCTTTATTGCTTTTATCATTTAGGAAATTCCAAGGGTTTTAGAAGCTCCGTGCCAGGAATACGGATGAAGATCAACCAACTTGCAGATGGTGCCCGACTTACAGTGACTTGACATACAATATTTTGACTTCACAATGGTATGAAAGCCATACAAATTCATCAGCAACCATACTTCAAATTTTGAATTTTCATCTTTTCCTGGGTTAGTGAGATCTATGCCATGATACTATTTTGTGATGCTGGGCAGAGGCAGCAAGCTTATCATCCAGTCAGCCATGTGATCACCAGGGTAAACAACTGACACCTGATATCTTCCTGCAGCACACTCTTCTTGCTGAACCATCAACAGGTGTCCATGCCTCGGTGCCTTCTACCAGAGATTCTTGGGCCTCATTGGAAAAGAGAAATTGATGAGCTGTCAGTGTAGTGTCTGCATTCCCAGCAATTAATTTTAGTTCAATGCTTCAGAGATTCTTCAGGCTCAGTGTGCTTTCAGCTGTGTATGTAAATGGTGAGCACCCACACAGCTATTTTGTTTTTCATATTCAGTAAAGTATTCAATAAATTACATGACATATTCAACACTTTACTATAACATAGGCTTTATGTTAGATGATTTTGCCCAACTGTAGGCAGACTGTAAGTGTTCTATGTGTGGTTAAGGTAGGCTGGGCCAAGCTGTAATGTTCTGAAGGTTAGCTGAATTAAATGTATTTTGGACTTATGATATTTTCAACTTATTGGGATATTTCAATTTATAAGGCTTATTGGGCTGTAGTTCTATTGCAAGTTGAGGAGCATTTATACATATTTCTTATTGTGTCACTATATCATACTTGTCTGTGGCTTGTATTTATGCAAATGGTTATTATTGATTTTTGATGTATTGGCCTTGAAGTTCATGGTGGTACAATGGCAGCTAAAGGGTTGTTCTATTGCAGATAATGAATTCCTATTTATAGACCCTTTGAATGGGCCCAAAAAGTGTATTAAAACAGCAACTACTACATGCTGGGCTGTGCTCACAGCCTTTAAGATCCACAGTAATTTCTTAAATAAAATCTTATTCCCATTTAACATGCCAGCAAACTGACCCTCTGCAATGATTAATCAAATTTGCCCAGTATTACTCAAAATTTAAATGATGATGCCAAGATTTAAAACCTAGTTTTCTTTCTGAGAAGATAAACAGATAAATAGAAAAAAAATGTAAATCACAGCTGAATTGGATACTTGAAGTGCAAATCAGAACTAGGTACAGTATTTAATTGTGTGGAAAATGTAAATTGCGACTAAAGATAGAACTCCCAAATTAAAGAAAGTGGAAATCAAGTCTGCCATGCATTCTCTTTTAAATACTGTGTACAGCTTTTAATATCCAGTATTAAATGCCTCAGCAAGCAGCATTCTTTCATGTTTGACAAATTATCTAAGAGGTCTTGCAGGTCTATCGGGCCATGTGCTTTCTTATAACACAAAATTCCCCAAGCTGACCGTAGCTCACAGTTTGTTCCTAGTGCATATACTATATTTTCCTCTCATGATTTTACGGAGCCATGAGAAAATTCACAGGAAGCAAACAGTGCCCATGCCTGCATTCTACTTGTGGAACAAATTGATTTATGCAAAATCACTTAATTACCATCACATATGATCAAAAGACTGGAGTAAAAATAGTCAAATGCTTTAGGTCAAAATAGTTAAAATTATATAGCAAGCTCATGGACTTATAATAATGATATCTTACATTTGTATAATGGATTCTAATATCATGAAAGCTGACACCTATATTAATCTCGCTTTTTAAGTATGTCCAAAGATCCATTAGGCAGGTGCTCTGTCCGTCTGATTGTCAAGGAACAACCAGGTATGGTAGCTAGTCTCCAAAGAGGGTCCCTCTGTGAAACACACCTCCTATTATTCAGCCTCTTATGCGGTCCCTTCCCGCACTGAATCTGAGCTGGCCTTGTTGAAACAATAAAATGTAGCCAACACTTTCCCTATGAAATACTTGCAACTTTTCTTTGTCCTCTTGGAACATTCTTGGAGAAAGCCAACCATGTTATAAAAATTCCCACCGATATCCCTAAATCTGCCATGCTGTAGGGAAGCCCAGGTGGCCACGTGGAGGTGTTGCATCATCCCAACTTAGGCACCAAACTCGTGATGAAAGAAGACACCTTGGACATCCAGCTCAATTCAGCCTTCAGATGACTTCAGCCCTAGCCTCTATCTGATTACTACTGCGTAAGCCCCCACGCAATACCTGCCCAGCTGTGCTCAACTTACCCGCAGAACTATAGGAGGTAATATAGACTGTTTCGTTAAACCACTAAATTTTGAGGTGGTTTGTTACATGGCCATAGGCAACTAGAATACCAGGTCTATTGAACTTTTATTGTTTTTCCCACCTCACCAAAACATTATCAAATAAGGAGCATAACTTTAATCAACAACTCTTAGTTGGATATCCGCTATATGCAGAGAACTGTGTGAGGCCCTGGTTTCCACACTAAGCAACAGGCCTTCACTTGGGGAGCGAGTGATTAGACAAGAGACATTCAGTCTGGTAGGTATTAGGAAGTAGTTCTGAATTCTCATCTGGACTCTGCCACCACCTATGTGAACATGAACAGTGACCTTACTCCTCCAGGCTTCAAGTCCTTCCATAAAACTAGGAGTTTGGCTTAAATGGCCGTTAAGATCCCTTCCAACTCTATCAGCTGATGAAGCTGTAGTTTCTTTTTGTTTTGTTTTGTTTTTAAATCTGAAAGGATACAAACCAAAATGTTAAAATGTTGCCAACTGTTATCTTTGAATCTTAGTTGGAGGCTCTGGTTATACAATGGGCGTGTATTTTGGAGGTAGCAAAATGCCACAAACTTTGTTCTCAAGAGAGCATTCAGAAAAGTGAGTGTAAGGCAAGATGAATGGGTTAGAAAATAGACTTAAGTCTTTGTATTACCTGTTATCTGACGAATTGCCACAAACTTAACAGCTTAAACCAACGCACATTTATGATCTCAGCTTCCATGGTGCAGGGTCCCAAGTTTGCTGAACTTCTGCTGTACTCTCCTTAGGCAGAAGTCAAGGTTTCCGCCAGACTGCTTTCTCAACTGGAGTTTGGGGCCCTCTTCCAAGATGACAAGTTGGAAACATTTTGTTCTTTGTTAACTATAGGTCTTCTTGCTGGATGTTGACTGGGGCCCTCTCAGCTACCACTGGTCACTGCAGTCTCTTGTTACATCGCCCTCTCATAGGCCTCGCACAGTATAGCAGGTGATGCCTCCAAGGCCATAGGAGACTTCCTCTCTGGTCTGCTAAGTTGGAATCTTATATAACACAATGTAGTTATATCACATCATCTTTGTCATATAAAGTAATCTAACCAAGACAGTAAATATTTCATCTTATTTACATTTCTGCTCACATTCAAAGGGAGGGGACCATGTGGGGTTCATATCTCAGCAGGTGGGAATCTCGGGGAACATCCTATGATTCTGCCTACCACAGTCTTTTTCCTGCTATTTCTATTAATTTACTGATCTCTATCTCTGCCTCCTTTGTGTTCTAGCTCTTTCCATGAGCAGATATATTGGAGAAGGGACTCTCTTTTGCTTTGAAAGGTGGCACAGCATTCTAGCAATGAAGGATCTGAGTTCTACCACATGGTGTCATGAAGAAACAAGTCTGATGACACTTTCCCATGTTGGTCTACTGTCAAGAGTACTAGCCTGAGACTCTGAAGACCTGAACTTAGAGGTTTATCCATATCTACCTGGAGGTGATGCATTCTAGTTATGAAAAGACTGACCAGGGAACAAAGCTTGCTCTACTGCTTACCAGGCATGTGACATTGGGCAAAGTACTTGATATCTCTGTGCCTTGGTTCTCCATCCATACATAAAGCAAGATTAATAGTAGTACCTGTCTCAGGTTCATATGAAGTTTAAATGAGATAATACTCACCTAGATTTTAATAAACACTCAACCATTATTTATTAACCTTCTATAGAGGATGACACTGGTCATGATAGCTAACTAGGAATTAGAAGGGGTTACTTTTCAATATTAGGAGAGTGTTTATGATCTCTTGTACATTGTTCATTATCCATGGAATACTCACAGAAGCTCTGTGAAGAAGGCATAATTATTCCTGTTTGCAAAGAGCTACTGGAAGTACAGAGAAGTTAAGGAAATTGCCCAAGGTCACACAGCTATGAAAAAGACTGAGGTAAACCTCTAAATTTAGGTCTTTGGAATCTCAGGCCAGTGTTCTTTCCAGAAGGCCAACATGAGAAAATGGCATTAGACTTGTTCTCCATGACATTGTGTGGGAGAACTTAGATCCATAAGAGGCAGCTAGAGGAATATAGGTTTAGGTGCAGGAAGTAGGAATTCAAAAGCCAATTTGGAAATGTAATGGGTTGCTTCAGAGAATACTGAATTATCCATTAGTTCATTATTCAGCAAAAGGTTGTATACTATGGCATAGTGGAAAGAGTGTGGGTATTAGGGTGATTTATTTAGTCAATAAATATTTATAGCTTCTATGTTGAGTATTGTACTATTTGCTGGGGATATTATGGTAAGCAAACACATGAAGCTTGGCTTGATTATTTTTACAGGAGTTTGTGAGGATTAAATAAAACAGCATATTGTAAAATTCCTAGAAGTGCCTGCACCAAAGAAGGTGCTCCCAGGACACCAGCCAGATCATGAGGCTGGGATGTGGTGGAGAGGATTTTCACATCGGATTGACAACTAAGTCCAGAGTTACCATTCAATCCACAAACAATACTTGCTGTCTACCATGTGCCAGGCACTGGGCTGGGTATCAAGGGGCTTGCAATAAAGAGGAAGAAATATCCGTGTATTAGCTCTGAGTGTAATACTTACTAAACAATAGAGATACAAAACCCTGCAACATAAGATGGGACAATGCATTCAGATTTGTGGGACCCAGAAAGGTTTCATGAAGGTGGAGCTTAAGCTTGATGATAATGTGTTAATATCAATACTGTATGATAGTCTAATAAGCCAAAAAGAGCCTGCTATTAATACTTGGTAATAATTTTATCTACTATTGTATTTAACGCTTTTATGTGCCAGCTAATAAAATAGACTCATCCTCTGTGATCTCTCACTTAATTGGAAGTACAGTAGCCCTGTAAGATGGTAATATTGCCCACATGAAAGACCAAAAGTAAAAGACAGGTATGCAAGATTACTGTCTTAGATTGGATGCCTTAGAAACAAAACCTGAGATGGGGATTTCTGTATTCTTGGGCAAACTGACAATGAGAGTGCAGGAGAAATGGGTGAGGCAATGAGGGACAAGGATAAAGTTTGGGAGGAAACAAGCAAAAGTGTGGATTCAGAAGTCTAGCCTCAGCCTGATCATGGAGGTTGTCCTGCCCAGAGCCAAGGAGGCCTCCCCACTTTCTCTGTCCACCTCCTCACCCCACCCCACGTCAGTCAGTCAATCATTAGTCATGTGAGTCATGTGCTACCCCCAGGAAAGCAGGGGAGTGGAGTGGACAACACTTCCCAGGCATCTCCAGCTAATGCGGCTCCAGCCAACTAAGGGAAATCCTCCCGAAAATAGTAGGGTGAGCCATTAGTAGCCAGCCCTTGTGGCAGCTGGGTTTGAGGGCACTACCCCAGTAAATGGGATCTGGATGCAGCATTAACATCAACAGCTATAGTCGTCATATAGCTGGAAAGCAAATGAGGAGGAAAAAGACAATGGGTATCTGCCGACCAGTTCAAAACCAGTTTGTGTCTCTCTGCCAAAGTCCCAAATGCTCTTAACCACTAAGCCACATATGCATACAGTTTATGGTTTTTACCTACTTTATCTCATTGAATTTTCCCCAAACAGAGTAAAGTAACTATCAGCCCATTTTTACCAACAAGGAAATTAAGGTTTTGAGAATCTGAACCTAAGGCCACATGTCAATAATTGGTAGAGCCAGGATTCACAAACAGGTCTCCTGGATCTAATTGGCTTTTCTCTTCTAACTGAGAAATCTGGGCAAAATGGACTAAAGATCTTAATGTCAGAGATAACTGAAGCACCAAGGCCAGTTTCTACATCAAAATACTTCAGTGAAGCAACTAAATCAAATGGTGTGGTCTTTAGCTTTGGTCCCGTCTTGTTCGGCATTTGGAGAGCTCTGTCGTGTTGCTCTGGCTTTTAGCTCAAGCTCAGTCTTCCTGAATGAACTTCTGCCAGTTAGGAGAATGTTTTATCATGTCCCTGTTGCATCAGGTCCCAGCCACTGTTTTGCCTATAGGCGATCTTGGCATCCTGCTATCTGTCCAACTTCGAGTTTTAGATGGCTATAATTTCCCTGGAAGGCTCTGCCTAATAGACAGACACTCATACTTTATTTCTCCCTCCATTTACCCACAATTGGATGGACTGAAAAGTAACAGAGCAAGGACACTGGAGACAAAATTTCAGTTGTAGCAAGCAATGGCTCTGTCATCGTGGGCAAACCCTTTAATCTCTGAGTTTGAGTTTCCCCTTCTGTAAAATTAGTACTCCATTTCCTACTTCTTAGAATTTTTGTATGGATTAGAAGCAACATATTTAAAATACCAAGAACATAGCAGGTGTGCAATCAATGATAGTTATTTTTATGTGACAGACACACCTGCGCAGGAGCCAAAGATACACGTATGGGAGCTTGCTGAGTAAGCTTGCAACACTTCAGCCTTGGCAAGCAGTGGCTTCTCAATGTGTTTAGCCCACTCGGCATGCCACCCGGACAGGTCTCTTGCCTACCCCCAACGCCTAGCTTCTCTTCCCACCTTCTCCCCACTCCCTATGGCCACTGTTATGGTTCCTCAAGCTTCCGTTGTCCAGAGGTCCTGGTCCAGTGGCCTCATTGCCTTCCACACTCCAGCTCCATGGTGCTTCTGCCATGAAGTCTTCCTGTGCAAAGAACAGGATCCCTGTGGCCCATAACTTAAGTGACCTAGGTCACAGCTCTGTCATACTACCTTTGGGAAGAGTCTTCATCTCTTACCATTTCTAAGAAATGACATTCTGGAGGAAGTCTGTGCCATTTCTCACCTCCTGTTTATGATCCTCAATGTTAAACTCCCCATTTCTGGACAGCTATTCTGCTAGAGTAATAATCCTCTTTTCTGTAAAACAGTGACTTCAGGGCAGGACCATTTCTTATACCTCAGTTTCCTCCTTTCTATACGTGGCTCATTGATTTTTCCCAGGGATGTTGCTGAATTAAATGGCAAACTATAGAACACAATGCCCCACCCACTCTTTACACAGCTAAATGTTATTTTTCCGGCCCTCCGAGTCCCTCTTTGTTTTTAAGACCCAGAGCAAATAATTAATGACTATTAGCTCCAGTTGCATTTTCTTTTTATGTTCTTGAAGGCTTAATATTATGCTGAGCACATAGTAGGGGCCAAGAAGAAAACTACAATTTTAATGAATAATAATGATCTCTGACTCCAAGCCTGCAAACAGCAGGCACGCTGGGCACTGGCCTCTCCTCCTGAGTAACACTCTCCCAGGATGGAAGTGACAAAGCACCCTGTGCTCAGAAGCACATCATTATTTTTGCTAAACTCACAAAGTTTCAGGCTGAGAGCTGATAACCAAACGGTGTTAGCAGGATTACAGCTTATCCGATTCCTGGAGGAAGGGAGGGGTTCACTTGGAGGCACATCAACTGCAGTGAATATTCAAATCCAACAGCTGAGGCTTTGCTCAGCTGCTCTCAGTGGCCTCTCTGGAAGGACCTCACCTAGAGCCCCTAGGCTGCCCCTGGGCCTGGGTTAGTTGGGGCAGGAGCCTCATTCCCTCCAGTTGGCATCTGTCTCTGTTGATAGAATTGGTATTCAGCATGTTTGGGAGAGACAAGGCTCCTATTAGGGCCTTTCGCCTTTGTCAGGATAGGCCGGGGTCTACTGCAGGGCCTCCTCTGAATTTGGCAGTGCTTAGTGAGATCTAAATACCTGGGCTAGGTCTTGAGCGATGGCTTTTTACTTTTGTACCTTCCCAATGACTGGCTGGGGTTGTAACAAAAATGAATAAACACTGCCTCTAGGACCTTTGACCTCTTGCCCATGGTAGACCCACATGAACACTACCCTAGTCAAGATGCACCCCAAAATTTAAAACAATATACATTGAATTTACATCAACCAATCATTTTACATTGAACCACCCCCTCCCATCAACTATGCAAGCCCCAGCAAGCAGATCACGACCCAGGGCTGGTCCTGTCTTCCTCTTATGCACCCCCTCCTTGCCAACAGAGCATGCATCAACCAGACTATCCCCATCAGGGCATTTATAGGCAGTTTGCAAAGAGCATCCTCTTGGGAGTCAGACACTCTCAATGGAGTTTTTTCTCATCACCAAATTCCTGGACAGGTTTAGAAACTCGATTTAACCTCTCTAGGCCCACTTATTTATTTAGCTCTTAAATGAATTTGCTAAAAGTAAGATCCAATGATGTGCTGCAGAAGAAAGCACTCTGTGTATTGCAAAGCACCATGTCCATGGGGAGTGTGCTATAAATATCTCTGCTACTTCCTCAGGGAAGATGGTGGTTTAATGACAACCTTGATGGGTTCTGAAGGGGAGGGCATCTGCTCTGCTGTCCGTGCACAACCTGGGGTGGGGCATGGGCCATGCTAAGGTCAGGCCAGCCTGGAACTGCTGAAACATAACCAAGGTGACTCATTTCCCTGATAACTGGGCTTAGAAAACTGCAAGCTTCTTCTTGCCCTTTCTCTAGCTGGGCCACGCCTCTTAGGACAAAAGATGTTTGGTACCAGAAAAGAAGTGTCAAGTCAAGTCAGGAAGAACTGGCTCTGAGTCTAAGATTTTCCCTTTGAGTTCAGAAAGAGTTTGGCAATAAGTAAATAACCTGTGCTTTGTCTATTAGTGGACTCCAAGCCCTGCCTGATAGTCAATGTGACCTTGTACAAGTTTCTCATGTTCTCTGGGCCTATTTCCTCCTCTTTAAACTTGCTATAATTTCAATATCCTGGGGTTACTTGGAGAAATTTCAATGAATTCTTATGTGTAGGAGATGATCAATAATATCTGTTTCTGTCCTTTTCCTTAAGTATAAATTATATCAGGAAATGGTTTATTTTGCTTGTTTATATTTTCCCTTTTACTGTAATGAATGTTTTACTTTCATAAGAAAATAATTCCAAACCGTTTAATTCTGTAAAAGAAAAACTGAATGAAGAGTGCAAGAGAAAACTTAGGATCAGAGGGGCTTAAATGGCCACCTCCAACAATCTGGCTGTTCAGGGCCAGAAGTGAAGCTCAAATCTGGCCTCTGGCCTCCGGGTGTGGCTGCAGGGGTTTCATATGTGCTACCCTCAATTCTTTTTAACTTCAACTCTTGGGGGGTTTAAATTTTCTTTCATATTCAGGGCTCCAAATTTAGAGTTGATTTTGAAAGATACATATATTTATATCTCAGTGCATATGGCATATATGTCTATAAATGCATATTGATCTTTCAGGAAATAGATAAACAGACTCCCAGACTAAGTGAAAGGCCAGCCCTTAAGTCAGCTTTTCACAGAATCTACAGGATGAAGACACACATAGATTTTGCAATTTATGTTTTCTATTCTAAGTGGCTTTCTGGAGGCCAATTGCCACCTGGGATAAAGTACCCAGCCCTAAAATAATTCTGAAGGCCAAGGGCTTAATCCCCTTTATTGTAGGATTTGTCCCTTGCTAAAATCGTTAGTGTATGCAAATATTCTTTGAGGCAAAGATGGACCACAGGGGACCTCCAGCCAGTTGTTACTGCTTCTCCATCCTTAATATTGCCT
>RJWJ010049421.1:0-10251 GCA_004363605.1 Indri indri | reverse complement strand
AGGGTTCATATGGGTTGGGAAGGGGTAGCAGAGGTGGGCATCATAACCCTGGTTGCAGTGATACGACCGTGAGCCACTCTAGGTCATGCCCTGTGCTGACGTGGACATGCCAAGCACACCGTGTATCTCGTTCGCTGTCACTGCAAGTGACCTCCCTGTGAGGCAGGGCCCGTTACCGTTCCCGCGAGTGAGGGCACTGCGGCATGGCACCAGGGCCTCGGGAGGCGTCTGAGGAGGGTGGGATGGTCAGACAAGCTTCCTGGGGAGCGGCGGGGTAGGGGGTGCAGCTCTGGGCGTGCAAGTGAAGGCAGGATTTGGGACCTGCATTCGAGGGGGGTCCCGCATGAGCAGAAGTGAGGAGGCTGACGTGTGCGTGCTGTGTTGGGGCTGGAAAGGCGCTCTCTGCTGGGCCGGGGTGAGGCCAGGCTGGGCTCTGAGCTGCTAGCCTCACTCTCTTCTGCACTCCACGCACGCTACAGCCGAGGCCATCCTGGGCCAGGGCTGCAGAGCCTGGGTCTGTGGACGTGCTGCACCGGCTGGAGGAGGGGCAATAGGGACAGGAACTTGGACGTGGCCTGGCAAATCAAATCCTTGGCTCTTGGACCTGAGACCAGGGCTAAAGGGGTTGGCTGGGCCTATGTCCCGGCTGGGAGCAGTGGGGTGATGCCCAGGGGCCTTGTCCTGCGGTTGTCAGCGATGTGGCTGGCTGGGACAACCATAGCCCATCTGTGGCAAGGGGAGTCCAGAGGAGGACAGGGCCCAGGGGTTGGATTTCCCCTCAAGGACCTTTCATGGAGGTAGGTGCCAGAGACCTGGACTTCTCCAGGGACCAAATGGACCGGGTCCCCCGCAGTGCTGGAAAATAACTTAGATACTTATTTAGCTGGTGTTAGTTTAGGCAGCAGGTAGAAAATTCATCTTTTGCAGCAAAAACATAGGAAAGCTTCACTCCTCCTCCCAGACCAGACCCAGACACACACATACATATACTCACATATCCAGACATGGATATGTATGCAGACACGCATGCACAATGTACACACAGACGTGTGTTCACACGGACACACGTGCACACGCAGATGCCTGTACACAGCCGCCTGCACGACCACAGAGACACCCGGGTGCTCATGCGTCCCCGGAATTCACTCTCCCGACCGTGTTCTGCTGATGGAATGCGGTAATATTTTTCTATTAAATGTTGCATTTGTTGTGCCTTTTAGTAGCTTCCCTCATTAAAAATGATATTATCCCTATAAATAAACTGGCGTCTGAGAAGAGCGCCCGACTCCATTTCTCTTCCTAATTGAGACACTTAGCTTTGATTTGCACGTCTGCACGTACTGAGCGGATTAATTTTCAATTAATGCTCCTGGGCGGGTGGCTGCAGGCAGTGTGGGCTCAGGCAGCCCAGTGGCCTGGGAGTAGCCACCATGGGGCCAGGGCGGGCAGGGACCAGGAGGACACCAAGGGTTTTTCTCCAGTGTTTCCTGGGAGTGTGGAAGAGGCCCCTGGGGCCGTCTGGAGCTCTGTGGTCTCGTTCTTTGTGGGCAAGCGGTCCCTGGACACCTCATTTGTGGGAAGCGCTCTACTCTCACGTCATGAAGGGGCCCCCAAACTCTGGCCCTTTGCTGATGGAGGCGGTGGGGCCTGCTCAACGCTCGGCTGTTAAGGGGCCTGCTCTGTGGGCCTGGCAGCTTTGAGTAAAGCTGGTTATGATGGCCTGAGTGCCTCTGCTAAGCGGGGCCAGGAGTTAGTCCTGCCGCCCACAGACCTGGTGCCTGGCAGCTATCCTAGGGAGGGCTGAGGGCCTGTGTGGCTTAAATGGTTAAGAGCCTGGGTTCTGCAGCCAGGCAGGTCTGGGATCGCAGTCTTGTTCTGTCACTTCCTAACAGGGTGACCTTGGGCCATTTCATCTTCTGAATACTTAGTTTCCTTATCTGCAAAGTGGGGATAGTAAGATGAATGCCATGAAGGTTGTTGCGGGGATGAAACAAGAAAATGCAAGCAGTGCTTGGTGCTCACTATTGTGTAGCTCCCCTTCCTCCCTCTCTTCTTCCTCCTCCTCTTCCTCCTCCTGCATGTCTATCCATAAGGCTGGTTTACTACCTGTGCCTGCCCCTCTGTCTGCCAGACCCTTTGCCTTGGACCTGTGCCTGCAAACAGGAGCCTCCCTGCCCTGCCTGGGATTTCCAGCTGCCACGGGGACTCTGTACCCAGGGCCTCTTTCCTCTCGATGTCTGTGGGTGTTTGGTGGCTCAGAGTACTGATGTGCTTGTTGGCATCCTGGGAACCTCTCCACTCCAGCTAGAATGGTCAGGACGAGGTCTCACCTGCTCAACCCAGGGTGTCTGCTCAATGCATTGGGTACCACTTCCTGGTTCTGCCCTCAGCCCCTGGCTGGCAGTTTCCCTGGGCCTCAGTCTCCCGTGGTTTAGCCTTCTTTGTGGAATCCATATAAAAATGAGTAGCTGCATCTCAGTCCTTGAGTGTTGTCACAGTCAAAGACACATCAGTCTGGGAGCCAAAAAATGGAAAAGCCACTTGAATGTTTATTAAAGTCTTTTGAAGAACACTAAGGAAGATTCTATTCACAAGAAACAGCATTGCATCTTAAAACCCTAGTTTCTGCTATCATCTACCTATCTAGCATGCATGGCTGCTGTCCCTCAAATCTCTCCCCTCCCTCTCTCAGGACTCCCCCAAATTCTCCCCCAAATGCAACCTGTCCTGGCTCTGGTCCAGAGTTTGCAAAATGGTGACCCAAGAGCCTATCTTGCTCATAGACTTATCTTATTACGTCTGCACAATATTGCATTTATATTTTTTGAAATAGTGGGTAATATTTAAAAAGTGGGGATTTCACATAAAAACGTGCATTTCTAGCTTCATCTGAAGAATTAGTTCTGGCAACACTGGGCCACCTCATTCACTTCGATCCCCACCTGGCACCTGTTGGCAGGACCCTTGTTCTTGTCTTCCCCTCCCCCTTCCCAGCCCTTCCCTGGACCAACTCAATTCTCTCTGACCACTGACTGTGCCTTGTTCTTTAGCCAGCCAGCTCCTGGGACCTTTCATTTCTGCCCCTTACTGTTACCGAGGAATTGGGCAGGTAAACACACACCCCTCTTGGGCAGGTGAGCAGAAGGAAAAGATGTGAGCATTTCTGTGTTTGTATTTTTTCTCTCGCAGCACTTGTGAGGTCATGCCCCAAGCCTGAGGCCAGGGCAAGTTCTCCCAGCTCCTGGCCCCCGAGGGTGGGGCTCCTTCTTCTCATCCTGGCTCCAGGGCCTCTTGCCAGTCCAGTTAAAAATTCCTCTCTTCAAAGCAAACCGCCTTCTCAGAACTCTCCCATCAAAGCAGAAGGATTTTCTAGAACCAGCATCTTTCACTTCTGGAGTAGGTAACGCTTTCCAACCTGCAGTGCCCTCCCTTGCTGAAGCCAAGGTTCCTCCTGAGGACCTGTCCTCCTTCCTAGCACCAGCTGCTTTTGCATCATCTCAGCCTTCCTGCACGTCCTCAGAGCCGCATTCCTGGGGTGGCTCATGCAATTCCAGGTCACTGACTTTCCAGGCAAACGCTGGGAAGGTGGTATAGCACCAGGGCTCAGTGGGCTGATGACGTGAGTTCAAACCCTGGTTCTTCTGCTTAGCTCTGTGACCCAGGTAACTTATTCCATCTCTTTAAGCCTCAGTTTCCCCTGTGAAACACAGATAATAATGGTACCTACTTTCTGGGGTGTGGTGCCAACTGGATGAGATAAAGCATTGCACCTCGATACTCAAAGTGTGGTCTTCGGAGCAGCAACATCGGTGTCACCTCAGTGCTTATGCGGAATGCAGATTCCCGGTCCTGTCCCTGGGCCTGCTGAATCTGACCCTGCATTTCAACAAGATGCCCAGGGGTTCCCTATGCTCAGCCAAGTTTGAGAAGCTCTGAGTTAGCACAGCTCCTGGTATAAGGAACGTGGTAGCTGTCACGATCATCAGTCGAATAAGAATCCCTCACATTAAGGTGGATTCTGGTGCCAGAGAGAAGGCTGGGGGCTCAAATCCTGGCTCTGCAAATTAGTGTCTTGTGCCTACGTCAGCCTCCCTCCCTGCCTCCTGTTCCCCGCCTGTAAAAATGGAGATAATGATGCCACCTCTTGGAGCTGATTTGAGAGCTAAATAAGATTAAGCAGAAGGTGCTTCAGAGAGTTGTGGGAAGTGATTCTGAGATATGGAAGCTCTAAAAGCATTTTGCACGTGTTTTATGTGCACTTTCTGCTATTGTCCCCACTTTATAGGTGAGATATTGAAGCATTTCGAAACCAAGGGTTTGTCCATGTAGCCAGTCAGCTATAGAACTGGGTCTAGTCCTCAGACCCTAAGTCCACGGCCAGTGCAAGACCCCACACAGATCTCCTAGATCTGCTGGATCAGGCCATGGCCAGGGTCCCTGGACCCTGTCATCTGCCCATCTCCCCCGCCCAAAGCCTCCAGTGGTGCCTCTTGCCATACCGTGCTGTTGGCTGATTGCTTCTTGCTTCTGTGTTGGGGATGACGGTGGCTGCAGATCAGGGAGGGGGTGGGGAAAGGAAGGGGGGGCGGCTCTGGGATCTGATGGTTAATTAAAACGTCCTCAGAGGTGCTCAATCCACAGTCAGTGGTTGGAGTCCGCAATGACCCAGCTCCTCTCTGTCTGGGCCCGTGGCCTTCCTGGGGGTGGCAGGCAGGAGGCCTGGCTGTTCTCCTCCTGGTCCTCGGAGGCTGGGCATTGGGCAGTGCTGTCGACACTGCCTCCACAATATTCCCATCTTGTTTCCATAATAGCTTCTGTCACCGCTCTTGACAGGCCAGCCATTAAGTCTTTGGCAAAATTGTAAGAATTATTAACATACGAGGTTTTATATTATTTGACAGCTGTCGGCTCCTTCAGCATTCACGTCACCCTGCCCCCTCCCTTCCCTGCCACCCTCTCCCTCGCCTTCCCCCTCCCCAGCCCGTGAGCAGGGAGGGGCCCCTCAGTCACTGGGGAACAGGGACAAGACAAGCGTCTGGAGCGTCACTCACAATCACTCCTGCACATCTGTGGAGTGTTCCCTGTGGACAGACCCCATCTCTGGTCTTAACCTGGGTCCTTCCTCAGCATCGGCCGCCCTCATCCACCCCCGGCCTCAGTGGCCTCAGTGACGACTCCCCACTCTCTGTCCACCTCCTCCCTTGCCTCCTGATATATATTCCCGTCTGACTCTTGGACAGCCCCAAACATTCCTCACCAACTCCCCCCACCCTCTTCCTCTGGAGTTTCCAATCTGGGTGCCTCAGTCCGTCATCTATTCTGTTTCCCAGGCCAGAAACCCGAGGGTCACCCTGGTCTCTTCTCCCACACCCGCGCAGGCTCAGGCCCCCACGCCGTGCCTGTTCTGCGTTCTCTCAACTCTGCCCTCTCCTTCCCATCCCTCATACCATTGCCCCCACCCGGTCCCATCCTCTCTTGTGGGCTGCCACATCGTTTCCTCACCGGCAGGTGGCCTGCCACAACCCTGTGGGCCTTCCCATCAGAGCTCCTGCCTGTCCCACCTCCTGGCGCCGGGTGCTAGCGGCCTCCCTCCACCCAGGCAGGCAGGAAGGGCTGGGGAAGGAATGCCCCTCTCAACCACGCGCTGACGGGAGTCGGTGTATAAAGACCCCAGCTCCTTCCCCCTTGGGTAGGATAACTCTGAGGCCCACAGTCTACCTGTGGACCACTGAGGTCCCAGTGGAGTGAAGCTTCTTCCCCGTTGTAGTAACCGGCTTGATCCAGCCCCCTTCCCCAGCTGCCTTCCTTCCCCACATCCCTCCTGATGTCCCCTGGGATCGCCTCTCAAGCACACCGCTTGTGCTCAAATCCTGGTCTCAGAATCTGCCCTTAGGGGAACCCGAACGAAGACAGGACTTGCCCTTGGTTGGTCCTGCACGTGGCAGCCAGGGTGAGCCGTGGGGCGTGCACCTCTGACTCTTCCACGCCCTTCTTTGGGTTGTGCCAGGTGTGGGGGATCCTGTGCCTCCGCGTTCCACGACTGCTAGGGCAGAGGGAGGTCTTCCCGATGCCCGTGGCCTGAAGGAGTTGCCACAGGCCTCGCCTGGTCAAGCTTTTCTGGTATCTTCATTAGATAAAGTTTGGCATTTACACAGCTATAAAATAATAAAGAGAAACACACTCCCAGATATCAAAATATATTGCAAAGCTATGCTAAACAAAACTTGTATTGGTTAGCACAAGAATTAATAAATTAACAGATATGTCCAAAATAAGACCCTGATAAATAATAAAAGTGGCATTTCAAATGAGTGTAGAAAAGACAGGTTAGTCATGAAATGACAGTGGACAATTAGTTAACTATTTTAAAGACACCGACTTCCCATAAATTCCAGGTGGATCGAAATGTTAATATAAAAACCAAATCCTACAAGAACTTGAGAAGACAAAGGTGATTATGGCAGGATGAAGTGGGCTTTTCCAAGCACTGATGAGACTGTGATAACTGACAAAATAAAAATAAAGAATCCCGAAGTCAAAAAGCAGACCAAGTGGGAGATATATATATAGGCAATATATACTACGGGGGAAAAAAAAGAAATTTAGTGGATTTAGTTGAATCAATCTCCATTTTAGCTTGCTCCTGACACCCAGCATCGTGTACTTAAAAATCAGTGTAAGCTGGAACAAATCCTGAAAAGGCAAACATTGGTCATCTGCTTGTCAAAGTGCTCACCCTCACGATTAGGAAGTTCTTCCTGGTGTCCAACCTGTGTTCCTCTTGCTGGCAATGGGAGCCTCCTCTCTCTTTCAGTCCTTATGGGCAGGAGTGGGAGGGCCTGTCCTTGAAAGAGCCTCCCCTACGGTGTGTGGCTCCCAGGGCGTCCGGGCCAGCGGGAGGCCTGGGCACGTGTGTGCTTTGGCAGATGTGGTTTAGCCACACTTGAGGTCCGGGAGGACTCACGAGATCGTCAGCTTAGACATACAGGCTCACAGCTGGCCCTGCTCTTGTGCTGTCTCCATGTCCCTCCTGAGCACACCCTGATCTACCCTGTCCCATCTGGATCCCAGAATTGAGCCATCTCTGACCCCCGCTTCTCCCATCCCGGGCCTTGGTCTCAGCCCCCACGGTCAGGTCTCACTGGGCTGCGAGGCCGCTCCAAGCCAGGCCGGCTGTGCAGGGAACAGATGGGCTCCCTGTGGACGCGGCAGCGGCGCAGAAGCTAATCCACTTTTATCTCGTTATGGTGACAGCCACCCTGTTAAATGGAATGGACTATCGATTCGGGGCTCACTTCCAGCCCGAGGATTTTCCATCACAGGCCTGAGTAGAATAGGAGAAAAGCAACACTTATTAACTCAGGTGCCAGTCAGGGAGAGGCTGGGGTGGGGGCTGGGGCTGGGCGGGCGCAGGCGCCGGGCTGCTGGGCCAGGCCTCCGGGGTGCTGCGGATCCAGGCTCGGACCCAGCATCCGAGGGGGCCCTCCTTCCCGCCTTCGCAAGGCAGAGGGGGGACAAGGGTGCAGAGGCGTGTGACACACACTGGCTCCCTTACTCACGCAGCACCGATGCCCACACACGCCCAATGCTGATGCACACATACACGCAGCACTGACACACAGGCAGTGCCGACACAGATATACACAAGTACACTGACACACAGCAACACTTATGCCTACAGCTACACACTCAGTGCTGGCACACACACACACACACAACACTGACACACGAGTACACCAGCACTGACACACACATGCACCCAAAGCTGACACACAGCCACGCATCCACCCAGCACTGAAAGACACATGCACATTGGCATGGGCACACTCACAGGTACGCACTCAACACTGACACACACGTGTACACAATGCTGACTCGTATCCATACTCATCACTGACACAGATATGTATGCACGCAACACGGTCATGTGTACTCACGCAACATGGTCATGTGTACTCACACAACACAAACACCCAATGCTGGTGCACACATACACATAATACACCTGCCATGCTGGCACAGACTACACAAGTACACTGACACACACCACCGCTTAGACCCGTCACTGACACACATACAAACTCACTGTTGATACACATCTACATAAACCCTCAGCGCTGACACACACATGCACCCAATGCTGAAAAAATACACACACAATGCTATACACATAGACACACAACACTGACACATACTCACCCAGCATGGACCCACATGTATCATATACTCGACGCTGTCACACATATATGTCCAATGCTGACACACGCGTATGGACAAATGCTGGCACACACGCACATACATTACACTAATGCCACATACACACAATGCTAACACATAGAAACATCAAGTGCTGATACACGCACATCCACAATGATGACACACTCTTACTCACATGCTGACACCACATAAACACACTCATTGGCCCATATACTGTAAACATACCCAATACCCGCCAGGAGCCACACCCAAGGAACACATATGTGCCATGCTGGTAGCCTAATACTGACAGACACGAGCGCAATAGCGATACTGGCACATATGTGAATATTTGTCATCTATTACTGACACACCGGTTAACGATGCACACACATACCTACACACAATATTGATGCACACGTATGTGCATGCATGCACACACATGCACACGGGCCGTTGCCTTGGTTCAGGCTCTAGTCTTCATGGATTGCTTTTCCTGCTATGTCCTCGGCGGTGCTGGGCCTGGACAGGAGAGGAAGACTCTGTCTCTGCCCTTGAGCCGCTTAGCCTCTAGTAGGGGAGGTGGGTGCACGAACAGACCATACAACACACAAAATAATTACGGTGGACCCATCTATAGCACTTATATGTCCCTCACTGTTCTAAGCACTTACACGTATAAACTTCTAAAATCTTCACAACAACTTTTGGAGGTAGGTACTATTATTAGCTTCAGTTTGTAGATGAGAGACCTGGGCACAGAGAGGTAAAGTGACTTGCCCAAGGTCACACAGCTCTGAAGTGGTAGAGCTGGGATTTGAACGCAGGCCATCAGGCTCCAGAGTCTGTATGTGTAACCTCTATGAGTACTGTTTCATCACACTGTATCTGGCTGAAAAAACACATCCCACCACTGTCACAGACCTACACTTGCCTGCGCACATAGACACACCCACAGTACCATCATGGCCCATTTGGAATGACCCACCCAGAGGAATCCACCCCTGCTGGCACCTGGCCCCCGTCCTGGGAGGGTGGTGTCTGGGGGACTTCACTGTGGTGTGCCCCAGAGAGGAGGGGCAGCTCATGCTGGAAGAGGCCCTGGAGGGGAGTTCTGAGCAGCAGGGGTGGGGTGCTTTCTGGGGGGCTGGGGTGTAAGCCTGGGCCAGCAGGTGTCCTACTGAGCAGGGCAGCTCTCCTGTCCCTTGTCCCTTCCTCTACCTATGGCCCAGACCTCCTTTACACACCTGCAGCAATGGCTGCTTTGTGTAGCCAGGATCTCTCAGGCAGCAGGGACCCTGCCCACAAATGGATTTTCTCAAACAGGGAACTGGGGAAGGTGAGGCGGGAATCGAGACAGCAGTGAGCTGGGCCAAGAGGCCTTGCTTCTTGGGACAAATTCTGGAAAGACTCATGGGGAGGCTGTAGCCTGGTGACGAAGAGCCTGGCCCTGGCCTGACCATGTTCAGTGTTCAGCCCCTGGCAGCCTCTGTCTGACCACAGGCGGGCTATTTAACCTGTCTAATCCTCAGTCTCCACACCTGAAAAATGGAGCTGACAAGGTCATCGCACACATAGGATTATTGGGAGGAGTAAACAAAAGGACACGTGTGAAGCGCCTGGCACAATGGGGCAGGACAGAGGAGCTCCTCTCCCGACTGCCGTGTCAAGGGCACCTCCCCTACACTCGTGGTGAGGCCGGAAATCCGGAGAGGGGCTCAGCTCCCCTGGGGAGGAGTTTCAGATCAAGGGGTGCCCCTGTGGTCAGGGTCTGGGGTCAGGCGGGCTGGGGGATTGCTATGGACCCAATAGTGTACCCCCAGAATCGATAAGTTGAAGCCCTAAACCCAATGGGACGGTATTTGGAGATGGGGCCTGCGGGAGGTGGTTAGGGTTAGATGGGTCCTGAGTGTGAGGCCCCCACGGTGGGATCAGGGCCCTTATGAGCAGACACTGGACAGCTTGTTGTCTCTCTTCCAGAGGGGTTGTATGAACACAGAGCGAGACGGCAGCTGCTCACCAGCCAGGGAGAGATGCCTCACCAGAACCCCGCCA
>RJWJ010049420.1:0-10253 GCA_004363605.1 Indri indri | reverse complement strand
GACCCAACATAAAAGAGAATTTGCTGGTCAAATTACTAAGAATGCAAGCTTGCCCTCTGGTGGTCACTCAAAAACAAATTGCAGGTACACAATTACAATTCACAAGAACAATGTCAACAACAAATGGCACATATATCAGATGTAATTCATAGAGTCACAGTATCCAAGAATACTAAGGGGCCTTAAAGGTCTTACAGTGCGTTTCCTTATACTGTGGGACCCAGATCCCTCAACAGCACACCCAGAGATGCCACAAAGACCTTCAAGCAGTTTCAGGCTTAGAAGATTTACATGATTGGGTCGAGAGGGTACAAGACTTTTCAAAAATCATTTTGATTCTTTTAGTCCCAGATGGTATAAATTCATTTATAACCAATGTCTTGTGCCGAGTTACCTGTTTTGAGAGTACTGAAAAAAGTGGAAACAGAAGTTAGATTTGAAAAGCAGGCATAACTGGGAAGAGAAAATATAACTCTTCATTCCAATAGCCTTTTCTTTTGTCCAAGTGGCCTGAACATGCATGACAATAATAAAATGAGGTGGTGGTGAGATGATGTGGGTGGAGGAGATGGGAGACTCTGGACCTCACTGGCTATGAGACTTTATAAATCTGTGATTGTCTCAAAAAATGTGTACTCACACTCCCAGATTTAAAATTTGATGAAGCAGTTGGGATACATGTTGAAGAAGAAAACGGTCATATGCACAACGATGAAAGCAAGAGTGAACACTATGAATGTTTAGTTTATCTGCTGAGCATGTTAGAACAAAATGGTGACGTTTAAAATATACTCGGGTCTATGATAGGAAAGCCAGCACATAGCAAAACACACATATTCACAAGGTCAATGTGAATCCTGTTAAATGTACTCAAGGAAGCCTAAAGTTCAAAGCTAAAGTCATGCAAACATTGAATGTCTATAGCATAAATACACGCAAGTATCTTCCAATATCAAAACCCCACAGAATAAAGAATGCTAATTGCTGTGGTGGCTCTTATGACTGAAAAGGAAGCGTCAGAGAATAGACACATCAAAGAACTCACACAGCAAAGGGGGACTGTTTAGATCAAGGGATGGAGAATGATGCTTGGAAAATGGAAAGCAGTTCAACAATTAAAATTTGCAGGAACAAGAAATGACAGTTGGAATCCTGATTATTGTTGCACAGCTTTTAAAAGCTACTTTGAAAATATGAAAACTATTTTTTTTTATTATTTTAGGCTAAGATATGCCTTTACATTATCTTTCAGGAATTTAAAAAATTCTTTGACAAATTACAAGATTCAGAACAATAACAAATGGACTTTATTACTCAAAGAAAAATCTTTCAGACAGATTATATAGTTTTAACTCTTTCTGCATATATGGAATAG
The DNA here is from genome assembly GCA_004363605.1 of Indri indri. Taxonomy (NCBI): domain Eukaryota; kingdom Metazoa; phylum Chordata; class Mammalia; order Primates; family Indriidae; genus Indri; species Indri indri. Next base: position 8,878 of record RJWJ010049420.1, on the reverse strand, counting down.
AAGAATAACTCTACTATGTAGTATGAAGATGCGTATTAGTAAATTAATTGTACTACGACTCCAATTTGGTTGGCTTTACCACAGGGATTTACCTACAACAAAACAGACAACACATGAAAAACCTTATACCATCATGTTAGGTCTAGGCCTTCATATCCTTATTTTTTGAATGGCATCAATGCAATTTTTATTTTTACTCTTTTAGAAAGGACTGGATGCCATAAAGATAAGGACTTTCCTTTAATAAAATTACCTTTGGAAATCGAAGCATGGATTTTAAAACCCAATGTCTCTTCTAACTGGTTATAGTCAGATTCTACAGAGGACGCATGAAGTGTTTCTACCAAGAAAGGCATTCTTCCCCTAGCATGATCATAAAAAATGGTGTGGTTCCAAGTGTACAGGACGCTGATGCCATCAATGGTGAACAGACGGGTTGAGTAGGCATACAGCCGCCCAGGACCTGTTTGAATGTAGTCCTCTGTGTAATCCTAAGGAGAATATGGATTCGAAGATCAACATGGCTCATAGCATTTTTTTTCTTAAGAGTATATGAGATGCAGAAAGAGGGGGGAAAAAGGCTTAGGGGCCTAAAATACTTAATTCTAAATAAAATTGTGATTGTACAGTCATGTTTAGGAAATAATTTGAAGTTTGAACCTTTTAATTGTAACTGTACTAATTTCATAATTTTACTGTCATAAATTTCAGTTTAATAAGAGATTCAAAGTTGTACGTAGAGGATAAAGGAAGATGTGAAAGGGTGATTGTTATTCTTTAATTTCTGACATACTTTGTGGATGATACACAAAATCTTTTTATGCAAGAATTTTTATTCTCTTTGAAGAAAATTAAACAAAGGCTTAAATCAACACAGCAGTGACCTTGGTCCTCAAAAGCAAGGTAATCAAACCACTAAGAGAATCTTGTTCCTGAAGATTTTTAAACAAAGACCAGATAATCATTTATAACCTAGATTTAGGCATTTAGTCTCCAAAATCAACAAGGGAAAATACACAGGTTCCCTGCGTTCTTTCTATGGATCTTTGACTCATAGTCTTATCATTACTCTAATGAACAGTGCAGGGAAATTATTTGGGCATTTTACCTTCACAGTGACTTCAGCAGGTGACTGGAGCTGCAGCACACGGCCACTCACAATATCTAGCAACAAAGCTCCATCGGAATCCAAGCCCCGGGCAACGTGAGTCATCCGCAAGATTTCTCCTGGGAATTACAAGGCATTCATTTTGACAGCAAAAAATATATGGTTTGTGTAAGCACAGAGCAGATTTACCTCACATACCAGTTCAGCTATGTTACTGTAATTTAAACTTGAATGAGCATAGATGGTAAGAGAATTAAATTAGCACTCAACCTCCCCATTAAAGACTTAGGCTTATTGAATGAAGTTTCTTCTAAAATTTCCTCTTATGTGGCAAAAATGTAGCATGTGATTATGTGAAGAATTCCATACTTTCAACTCACAAGAAATAACAAGGCAGCTCTACAAAAATGGATTGAGAATGCAGGAACAGCGTCATCGGGCAGACTGGCAATGACCACAGGCCCGGCCACAGGACTTTGTTCTTTCTGATGCTTCAAAGAAAAGTATTAACAGCGAAAGGGCATCTCAGTAAGTGGATGACATGAAAAGACCCAACTTGTCTTGTTGGTGACTAACGCTGTTTAAGGATATGCCTTCCCTCAACACTTCTTTCTTAAATGTCACTGCCACGAGGGTGCCCAACTTTGAAGAGGCTTGAAATGGAGCTCTATGAACACCTGTATGTACTGTGAAGGGGCATGAATAGCTCACACATGCTGCCTAAGACTATGGATAAGTGAAAAGCTTTTGGATTTCCTTGTTTTTATTTCCATCTTTTTGATAAAGATTTGCTATAAGTTACCCTAATTGAATCTCAAATTAAAGGCGAAAGTCTTTAATTAATAACAATGACTTATTTTCCTTCTTTGGCCTTTAAAACCCCCTCTAAGGATTTAAAGAGAAAAGATATAGAAAAGAGGAGAAAAAACTTTCGGACTATAAAAATTACCGTACTGCCTGAGAACACATGGCCTCTTACGACTTCATGTCAGTATAAGTTTACAGGAAAACATGAAATTGCTTTTATATCATTAATGATAAGATTGCATCAAAAAGTTTGTAATTATTCTCTGTGGGAACCTATAACATATTTTTCTTAACCTCCAATCTTTATGGCAATCATATTTTTAACAACAATACTAGAATATGAAGTTCAGCTGACACTAACCAGTTGCAAATTCTACTTGGGTTTCTCTTTTGAAGACTGCGTTGGTGAGGGTGAAGCCATTGACTGCTTCTCCTATTTCCTTTGCCGTTGTCCAATAAATGGGATTTAAAATAGAAACTATCTTTTTCATTGCTGAACCTAAAGAGAAAAGGATAAATAAGGTGACAAAGCAAAATATTTACAGTCTTTTATTATTGTTTTCATAGCAAGTTCTTCACAAGGATGAATTCTATAATGTTGACGAACACAAAAAAATACCCATACCTAATGTATCCTCAAGAGCTTACCATTGGAAGAGAGCTAAGTACTAGTATATTGATGATTTAGTAATAGCATCCTCTAGATGCTTTAAGGGGAAGTAATAAGATAAAGAGTAATACGTAAAATTTTAAAAGGAGGCTTATGAACAACTTTTATAAGCAAAGAGAGTTACCAAGAGTGCATGGTACGTTAGTAATTTTGGCATGTATTACTCTAGGATCAGAGTTAGGGCTATCTGTTACTGTGGCATTAAGAAAAGCAATTCCAAATTCAACGTCATTAATATTTCCAATAACACTTCCTCTGGCTCGCTGGGGCCCACCTATTGGGAAAAGAAAAAACATTCCTGGATAAGGAAGCAATTCCTTCAACATTGCATGGGACTAAAGAAGGCCAGTATTCAGAGATGCTACAAATCTTTTCTCAAATATCAAAAAGGTCATATGACATCGGAATTTAAAAGTGAAATAAATAAGCTTTTAAAACATTTCACTTTCATGTAACACCCATCATCCCCAATAAATCTAGGATCCTTCCAATCTATGTTCATCATAATATTAATTTACAAGCCAAAGAATACAATCAGCATCCAGTCCCAAAACTAAAATAAAGTGTGTGTCTGTTGGTGGTGATGAAATGATGACATGATGAAATGAGAATATAGGGATCATGTCATGCACAACAGTGAACATTTAATATGCCTTGACTCTTTTAATCCTATTCACAATTCTACGAGATGGTTTTAAATAGCTATAGTCTGCAGATTAGGAAAATAAAGTTCATAGAAGTCAAGCAATTTTCCCATCATTACATAGCTAGAAAGTGGTGCGATGATTTGAACGTGGATCTCCTTGGCATCAAAGCCGGTGTTCATCTATTTATTGCTTCCTTCATGAGAACACAAAGAGAAAGAAGAGGGCTCAGCAGCAAAACAGCCTCTAAGCCTTGATATATAGGTCACCGCCAACATGAATGTGGAGTATCTGAGGGACACTGTTTAGCCTTAGGCTTTAGATCAAGGGTTTATCAAGTTCTTCATGTTGCATATATATTGAAAAATGCTGAACTTGAGAAAAATTTGAGAAAGATATTATACTTTTGGCAGTGCTGTAACATTCACACCAAGACAATTTGGTTGAAAACAATTATACCGTCTAGGGGATGGACATGCTTGAAGCTCTGACTCGGGGGGGGCAAGGGCAATACATGTAACTTAAACATTTGTACCCCTGTGATATGCCAAAATAACAAAAAATTAAAAAATAAAACCTTCAGAATGACCAAAAAACCCAATTATAAACTAAAAAGAAATGTCTGTACAGTAATTTCATCCCTTCTTTTTATGAAAACAAAATTATTGGTTACTAGTACAGAATAGGTGGTTACTGAATGTTTTAAAATTAATTTCATGCTTTGACAAGAGGGGCAACATACTGGGAAGAAGCTGATAGCGAAATTTATACACATTCATTATCTGGTATCTTTTAATATATGTTAAAGCAATGACTAGGTAGTCAGATGCTGTCCTCATATACAGGCACATCTCATTGTATTGTACTGCACTTTATCGCACTTCACAGACATTGCAGTTTCTACAAATTGAAGATCTGTGGCGACCCCCGATGAGCAAGTCTCCTGGCATCACTTTTCCATCAGCATATGCTCACTTTGTCTCTGCGTCACATTTTGGTTAACCTTGCAGTATTTCAAACTTTTTCATTATCACTTATCTGTTATGGCGATCTGTGATCAGTGATCTTGTTGTTACATTGCAATTGTTTTGGGGCACTGCGAACTGCGTCCATGTAATGCGAACTTAGTGACTGCTATGTGTGTTCTGACTGCTCCACCGACTGACCAGCTACTCCTCCATCTCTCTCCCGCTCCTCAAGCCTCCCTCCTCCCTGAGACTCCATCATATTGAAATGAGGCCAATTATTTACCCTGCAACAGCTTCTAAGTGTCCGAGTGAAAGGAAGAGTTGCACATCTCTCACCTGAATTCAAGCTAGAACTGATTAAGCTTAGTAAGGAAGACGTGTTGAAAGCTGAGATAGGCTCAAACTAGGCTTCTTGCACCAGTTAGCCAAATTCTGACTCCAAAAGAAGAGTTCTTGAAGAAAATTAAAAGTGCTACTCCAGTAAACACACAAATGCTAAGAAAGTGAAATAGCCTTATTGTTGATACAGAGAAAATTTTAGCAGTCTGGACAGAAAATCAAACCAGCCACAAAGCCAGAAGCCAAAGCCCAACCCAGAGAAAGACCCAAACTCTCTTTAATTCTATGAAGGCCGAAAGAGGAGAGGAAGCCGTAGAAGGAAAAAGGGTGTTGGTTTACGCGGTTTAAGGAAAGAAATTATCTCCATAACATAAAAGCGCAAGGTGAAGCAGCAAGTGCTGACGGGGAAGCTGCAGCAAGTTATCTGGAATATCTAGCTAAGTAATTGATGAAGGTGGCTACCATAATCAAAGGATTTTCAATGTAGACGAAACAGCCTTATATTGGAAGATGATGCCATTTAAGACTGTCATAGCTAGAGAGGAGAAGGCAATGCCTGGCTTCCAAGCTTCAAAAAACAAACTGACTCTCTTACTAGGGGCTAATTCAGCCACCAGCTACATTAGCCCCTGCATTATGTTGAGGCCAATGGTCATTTACCACTTCAAGAATTCTAGGACCCTTAAGAATTATGCTACATCTATTCTGTCTGTGCTCTATAAATTAAACAACAAAGTTTGAATGACAGCACATCTGTTTACAGCATGGTTTACTGAATATTTTAAACCTACTACCGAGACCTGCTGCTCAGGGGAAAAGATTCCTTCCGAAATATTACTTCTTATTGACAATGCACCTAGACACCCAAGAGCTCTCATGGAGATATACAGCACAAGGAGATCACTGTCGTTTTCATGCCTGCTAACACAACATCCGTTCTGCAGCCCAGGGATCAAGGACTAATTTTGACTTTCAAGTCTTACTATTTGAGAACTACACTGAGAAATAAGGTACAGCTGCCATACATAGTAATTCTTCTGATGGATCTGGGCAAAGTACACTGAAAAACTTCCGGAAAGGATTCATCACCCTTAGATGTCATGAAGAGCTTTCATGATTCATGGCAGGAGGTCAAAATACAAACTTTCAGAAGAGTTTTGGAAGAAGATGATTCCAGCCCTCATGAATAACTCTGAGGGGTCCAACTCCAGGGGAGGAAGCAACTGCACAAGTTGTGGAAACAGCAAGAGAACTAGAATTGGAAGCGGAGCCTGAAGATGTGACTGAAGCGCTGCAATCCCATGATGTAATTTGAATGGATGAAAAGTTGCTTTTTAAACATGAGCAAAGACAGTGGTTTCTCGAGATGGAATCTACTCCAGGTGAACAGGCTGTGAACATTACTGAAATGACAACAAAGGATTAAGAATGTTACATAAACTTGGTAGAGCAGCCTGCAGGGTTTGAGAGGATTGACTCCAATTTGAAAGAAGTTCTACAGTGGGTAAGAGGCTATCAAACAGCATTGCATGCTGCAGAGAAAGCTTCCATGAAAGAAAGAGTCCATTGATGCTGCAAACGTCACTGTTGTCTTATTTTAGGAAACTGCCACAACCACCTTAACGTTCAGCAACCACCACCTGATCAGTCAGCAGACATCAGCATCGAGGCAACACTACACCAGCATGATTACGGCACACTAAAGGCTCAGATGATTGTTGGAATTTTTGCAATCAAGTATTTTTAAATTAAGGTATGTACATTGTTTTTTAGACATAATGATATTGCACACTTAATTGACTATAGTATAGTATAAACATAACTTTTATATGCACTGGGAAACCAAAAAATTTGTGTGACTTGCTTTATTGCTATTGCAATATTTGCTTTATTGAGATGGTCTGGAACCCAATCCACAATATCTTTGAGGGATGTCAAATGGGTCTTATTAATATTTAGGGACTTTTTATTTCTAAAGCAACCTTAAAGCTTTGAAAAGCCCAATGGCATCTTGACACTTTAGCAGTACGAAATGGTTATTGTTGGTCTTCCTAGAGCCTTTAGAAGTCTGTCTTCCGAGGCAAGGTATTTATTATTATCCACCATTTCTTGGAATCCCAGAAAACTCTTCCTAAGGTCCATGAGTTCTAGAATTCTGAATTTTTACATCACGTATGATATCCAGCTGTGATGCATGACTTGGGTGATGGTACTTGAGGTCCCCCTATTCTTTCTCCCCAAACCGAACTGACCTTTATTTTACTTTCCACTTTGCCTAACCCTTTTACCTGTCAAGCCTAGGACTACCATTTATAGCTGTGACAATTGTAGCCTTTTACCAGGAAGCTCGGAAGGGGGCAAGCAGAGGCTAAAACCCAGCCCTGAATATTGATATAGAGCTGCACCAACTAGGGGCGAGAAAACAAATTTTTCTAATTCCTCCTCCTAGAGTTGGCACCGTTTTGTAATTTGTGGGAGTTTTTAATAATTTGCACAAAGGCTCTAAATGTGCCAGCAATGGTCCTTCCAAAGACCAATTCAGCTGCTTACCTGGACATGTCTGTATGTTGCATCTCGATACCTGAGTAGCGTCTCCTGCGCAGGGACGACCACCTTCAGCTGGCACTGGACTGTCGCACAGCCGCTTCCGTGTCTTTTCACCTCTTCCACAGGAGGCAGAACACTGGCTCCAACTGTGCCAGTTTCCCCAGCTTCCATCCACTGTGAACAAGAGTGGAATATTCGATCCATACTAACAAATTAGCTTTAAAGTACACACTTAGGGTGCCCCTGCCCGTACAATTGTCACTTTAGGTCTGAAACGACGGGGATGCTACAGTGAGCACTAAATGAAATGTTTCACTCGTTCTACTGCCAGCAATCGAGAGGCTCACCAGGACACATGTCAGTGCTGCACCTCTGGATCTGGGAGTCTGGCCCCCCACAAGCTCTTCCTCCATTGGAGGGACGAGGGTTGTCACACGTGCGGTGCCGCCACATCTGCCCTCCATTACCCGTCCGGCTGCACGTTCCCCAGCCACTCCAAGGACTCCAGCGTCCATGGGCTACAACACAGAATCATTCGACATAAAAACAGCTCCAAAAATGAGAAGTGCTAACAGTGACATTCATCCGAAAAGTATGGAAAAGCCTCTCCCCAGGAACTGAAAGGACACACACAAATCTATAAATGGGCAACTTCCGAAGGAAGACGGCTTGGCTGCTATTTTGACTAGAAACTGGGTGTATGTTCCAGTAATTGTGTGATTCCATTTAACACACATTTATTGAGTCTTAAAATATTCCAGGAGCTGGAGTGTATGAATGAGACAGGGTCTCTCTGCTTTTGATGAGCCAAGGCGGTAACATTCAGGATACAGTGTAACTCACATTTCCAGACATCAAGTTGCTGCTAAGGTCTAGAAATCTGGCTTGATGACTGAATTAAGGCAGAGAGCTGCCTCCTTGCCTCCATAAAAACGCTCTCATCCTTGTACTCTACAGTCGGTCCTAGACTAGAGTAAGTGAACTAGGACACAGCCCCTGCCCATATGAATCAGTGACATCTATGGTATTACACAGACACGACAGCAACCATCAACATTCTGACATCCTAAAGCAAAGGTTGCAGAATGAAGTCACAGAATACTACACGGATAATGCTGACTCACTATTTCCAACACTCACTTGGACAAGGGTCACTATTGCAAAAGTCACTCTGGACGTCGCTCCCTTCACATTTGCTTCCTCCATGCTGGGGGGCAGGGTCAGAGCAATCCCTTGTTCTCTGTCCGGCACCTCCGCCACAGGACACCGTACAGGCACTCCAACTGGCCCAAGTGGCCCACTTGCCATCCACGGGAGTAAGGGAAAAATGCATGTGATTTGTTACCACCTAAAAATCATCAGGTTAAATCCTGGGCACTGTTAGATTGAGTGATGTTCTTGTGGGTACAGTCAGAATAGAATAGATTCGTATTGCCATACTACCTAGGTAAGATAGGTAGATGTTAATTTACTAAAGATATGAACAGTGTATTTCTGTTACCTGGACAGTGTCTTTCATTGCAAACTTGCATCTGTGTTTCTGCTCCATCACAGTAGGATCCGTCAAATGCTGGAGGTGGGTTATTGCAAAGTCTCGTTCTTGTCTGGGTTCCTTTCCCGCAGCTTTCACTGCATGGACCCCAAGGCTGCCAAGCACTCCATGCTCCATGAACTATAAACACCCCAAGAGACAAGAGTTTCAAGCCACAGAACTATGTTTAAAAAAGAAAATTATACAAATAAATTAACTCAGTAATGAGTGGTTTAGCCCACGATCTAAAATAATTTAAACTGA
>RJWJ010049419.1:0-10249 GCA_004363605.1 Indri indri | reverse complement strand
CATGGTATTTAAAGTGAAGAAATTTTTTTCCTTAACATCTTTGAAATGTTTATTAAATGTGACCTCACATCTCAGCTGTATATCTTTCACATAACTAAATTGTATCCAGTTTCATGTGTGGCATCTATAGTTGCCATTAATTTTTAAACCAGACTCTGTTTTGCCTCTTCTATAAGCATGGTAGATCCTCAATTTTGTACTTTTGTAGAGCGAATAAAATTATTCAAATTCACTAGTGTGTTTCCCATAAGAATGTAAATTAGCAGTTTTTAAACCTTTTCTATTAAGGATTAAATACTGTGATATTTCTGATTTTTATTGATAATAGGCTGAATTGCAGTTACAATTCGAAGATTCTTTAGCTCGTCTCTGGCATGAGTTTAATGCAGGCTTTGAAGGGAAATCTAATTTTCTTTAATATTAAATAAATTGATTAATCTTAATTTTACTTAAATAATCCCTAAACTAAATACTAAAAAAATCTATCCTTTAGCTTCTTGTTTACAGTTGTAGATAATTATTGTTAATACAATTACCAGTTTGTGATTAAGTGCTCCCTACTGTATGCTTGCCTTGCTTTCACCTAGAATCTAGGGCCATTACTTTCTGTAACCATTTCAGTGAGCTGCCATAGTTTTCAGTCTGTACTGTCACCTGATCCAAGCATGCGCCAAAATATCCACTGTTCTGGCTCCTGTATGCTGAATCTGCTTTGCAAACCCTTCGTTCTTTGAGCTTTTGCTTTATCCAAAAACTAAATTTAAGAAATTCTCTGGAGTGTGGACACATGCCATTTGCTTCCTGAGCTACCATGTTATGTAACTCTTTAGCTTTTTATTAAACTTGTAAATACTTTATTAAATACAATAATGGCATCCCCATGTGCAGTTGTGTGGCTCATGTGTCAAAATAAAGGCTGCTTGTGAATTTGTCAGAAGAATATGAATGCTCCGCTTGCGCTGCATTCAGCTTTTTGTTTTTTATTTTTTATATCAGCCACATATTTTTTCATAGTGTTTGGTTTAATTACTTGATTATTTTATGTGTCATACTAAGGTAAGTTTGATGTAAATAAACTTTGTATTCTCTGTGGTTACATGTATCTCATAGGAATTATTATTATTACATACTTTCATGCTGGCCATTTCTAAGTAAATATATTTAGAACTTAAGTAGCTTCCTCTATTTTTTATGAATTTTAAAAACAGTATTAATGAATTACTGCCTGTAAAATTCATTTTTAAAACAATAAAGGTACCGTGTATTACTGGTGGTACAGATATAGGCAAACCAAACATGAAAAAATCTGTTCTTATAAAAACATAGTATACAGTTATTTGCTTTAGAAAATAATATTTTAAATTTCCAGAATAGTTTAAAAAGTAAATTGCAGGTTCTACTAGTGAGTTTAAGAAAAGTTAGACTTTTTATTTCATGTAATTTTTCAGGAAAATTATTATTTTCTAAACTGAGAAACATTTCTATTGTGATATCTATTTTTTCAGAATCATAAATAATTTGATAGATTAGAGCAGCCATTTGAATAATAGTTTGTTTTATGATACAAAAACTCTCTTTTAGGACGGGATCATGTTAAATGGATGTTCATATTGGTCCATAAGCATGTTTGTCTTAGAAGAAGAAGAGAGTATGGATTTGAAAGTGTATTTGTGCAGTTAATGTATACATTTCAGTTAGGAATATATAGAGATTTTTTAATATATGTAGTATATATGTAAAATTGGGCCACCTAATTGTTTCACACATTTCGTAATTCGTAATATTGATTGCTAACACCATATTGTAGTCTTTTCTTTTTCTCTTCCTTCATTTTATCCTGTACTTTGATCTTTTCCTCAGTTTCCTGAAGTCTACATTTCTCTGTTTCTTCTGAAAGAAAGTTTTAGGGTAGGCCTGTCTTGGATCCAAAACTTTAATTCAAGACCTGGCTTGGCATCATTTGTAGTTCTGGCTTTTATCTCCTCATTTCTGCCTTTTGCCATTCTCCTCCCTGTGGAGGAAACAAAATCACATCATAGGAATGTGAGCTATCACAAGCCTCTTAACCTTTCTTTACTTTGCCGTCTTCACTACTTTACTAGTGAGTATAATTCTACTTATTCTACTTATTTTGAAAAACATTTTTAAAATTGGATATATACTGCAATTCAAAAATAGAAAGTGTTTTGATTATTTGGTTTTTAGTTTAATAATGCCTTTTATGGGGAAAATTTACAATAAGAGCCTAGCATCTTATTTAGAATTGATTTTTTTTCTATATCAAATTGTTCCAAATAGGAATTAGCCACAAAAAGAAATAAATCAGGATATGCTATTTATAGACTGTTTCTGTTTTTTAACATCTTTGTATATAAAAAGTTACTATAATTTGCAGCTGCTGTCACCAGTCGTTTGCAGCTAAATGCAAGTGATTAGTAAGTATGTGTGGCCGATGTTCCATTTGTAAAGCTCCATTGCAAGCAATATTGGACTTCCCTATGGTAATAAAATACAATTCTGTAATTCTAAGCCATTTTTAAAATCACAGAGCCAAACATGGAATATTATATCTGAAGTTTGTCCATTTGTCCTTATATACCTTAACCAAATTATTTGTATTAATCTTTTAAATGTATTTGCTTTTTTTTCTTTTTGTGGATTAGCTAGTCCCTTTATTTCTTGTCATCTTGCTTTGAGACCTACACCTCTGTAGAAGGATGGCTACAAATGGCTTTCTCTCTTTTAACATTGACAAATCTTGGCATTGGAAAGAATCCAGAATATAGTGGGTTATATAAAATAAGTACCAGGAACTGAAATAAAAATTTAAATTAAGTTTATGGATATGACACCTAAGTTGTTCACTAGGTGTGACATAGGATATCCTTTCAGTTAAGGTTAGAAATCTGGAAACTCTGGGTCTACATTTTAAATTGTACCTAAAAATACATTTCTGTAGATGTCCCTTAAAGTAATAGAGCAAATAGAGCTAGGTGGTTTGTTTTCCAGCAATCAAGTTTAAAATGTTAAATCGTGTGCTTTTGGAGAAGTATCATTTTAAAGATGTGAAGTTTAAAAATCTGTCATAGAACAAAACTTCTTTACCTCCCATAGTATGTTTATTTTAAAACATTTCTTGTTCATATAGACAATGTGCTGTTGAATAGTAAACTGATTTAAAATTTATTTTTCAGATGAACCAGAAACTCGAGATGCATGGTGGGCAGAAATCAGACAAGAAATAAAATCACATGCTAAAGCATTAGGCTGTCATGCTGTAGTGGGCTACAGCGAATCAACTAGCATCTGGTAAATGATGAAAACAACTTGATTTTGTAGACACTGTAATTTAAATTGTCATCTGAAAGGGGAAGAGTTTTATGCAAATACAAAGAAAAGAGACCAGTGAAGTGGTCAGGAGCATGGGCTTTGGAGTACATCAGATCAAGGTCCATATGCAATCTTTGCCACTTAGTCACTTCGTAACTTTGGGAGAGTTACTCCTCTGAGCCTCAATGTATACATTAAAATGGAGATAATATCGCTGATCAATTAATCATTTAATCTTGGGATCAAGAATATAATACTGGCACATAGCAAATATTATTCCTAGGTCTATTTTACTTTAGTTTGTGACTGCTGACTCCTTTCACTGGGACCTTCGGAACCCTTGATCTATTGTGAATTAATTGCCATGTGCCTTTAAAGTTTGTAAACTCATTCTGCCTCCTTTTACTAAGTGTAACATGACTTTCTCCTGCTAACAGATCATTCTTCGTAAGTCTGCCAAGTCAGGAAGGGGCTTTCATACTCTTGCTTCTCAATTCCTTTTTTTCTCCTACCTTTCATTTGAACAACTTCTCCTAATGTAAAGTAAATGCCACTGTTCAGAGTTACATACCTTCAAAACATTCTTCTGCCTTTCTTAATTACTTCTCTGCTATCTCCTCCAGTCGTACATGATTATCTCCCTTGTAGCAGCCTCGCGTTACAGTTTCTCATTCTCAAGTTCTCTATCCCCACTTAACTTTCAGTGATATTTTGAACCTCATTATCACTTGAAACTGTTCCATGTTAAAATTTGAAAGCTATAAAATTTTGCTCTCAGTTTACAGCTTAATGTTTCTCCACGAACATCATTTGCTCATTTATGTCAAGTTTGTTTTGACCTTTATCTTAACCAAGTATTTTCCAAGTTCCTTGTGTGGGTTCTGGCTTTGTTTGTTGTTTTCCATCCTTGAACCCTTCTTTCAGCCCCTTCAGAAGTTTATAATTGATATCATCTAGAAACTGTTTGACATTCTGCTATCTTATTTTTCTGCCATCTATGCTTAGATAATTCTTACTGCTAGATTCTCTGCTCTTGTGGTGATCATTATTGTTAGAGAAAAATCATTAAGCTGCAGTAAGTATGGCCATTACAGATCCATGCTATTTAATCTTCTGTGGGCCCTTTTTTCTTTGCCGACCGTGTATTATACTCTTGAAATATTCTATTCTACTCTTGTTAACCACTAACTTTGTCATGCTTATCTTGTCTTACTCTCTGGTAGATCATTTTTGCCTCGTTCATGGATTTAGTGTCATATACTTTCAGGTCCCCTGAGGATATGGTTTTAAAAGACATAGTTCTTGCCATCAGATTTATATTTTATAGGAGCATTAGAAGTACATTTTATGATTGTGATATACCAGGATGCATTGGGATTCCAGAGGGCTGAAAGACAAAAGTAGGATTGCAAGAAAGTGTTACTGAAGTAACTGATGCTTGAACAAAATCTTGGAGGATGAATATGAACTATATAATTAAAGAGAGGAGGTATGGGGAGAGGTTTCCAAAGCTTAAAAGAGTAGCATGTGAAGTAGGCCACAGGATATATATTCAGCACGTCTGAAGATAGGTCACAGATGCAAGAGTCTACATATGAGTCCAATTAATTTACTTAGAGTTTGAATTCATCTGATAGAAGATTTTTCCCCCATAGACCTCAAAAAATCTTTGTATTTAAATCCAATTTTTACTAATGTTTTCTTTTCCAACCCGTGCTACTTATTGTTACTGAATTAAACTCTTTGAAATATACTTCTGCTCTTCTAACTTCTTCATTCAAAGTCTTCAGTGGCTCCAAGTTATTCCTTCTGGCATCCTTATGTCCGCTAACCTTTTGAGCCTGGTCTCCCTTTATTCACTAACAGTCGAAGTGACTATTTCTTCCATGTCTCTTGGGCTTTTGTTTCATTTATACCTTGTTTTCAGTATTTCATCCCTAGGTTGCTACTTTTCTCATTTGTTTTGGGAGATTTCACTCAGTAATCATGTTGATTGTTCATTTTTTTAGCTTTCAAATTGGGCGATATATAATAAAGAATTTCAAAGAATTCTTTTGAAAATCAGTTTCCTATCATATGATCTAGTATAACACATTAACTGCCATGTAAGTGGTATTTAACTCACACTAGTTTTGAGCCCAGGGCCTCGTGAAGCATATGTAACTCACATGTCTCTTTACCTTGTTGATGTTCTTATTGTTACAATAAATATTGATCACACACAGAAAACAATAAAAAATAACAAATTTTTCATTAGAAAGGATCATTTTGTTTTTGAAGTTTTTATTCTGTTTTGGTAATAAAACACCGTGGCCCCAAGGAAAAAATTTTTTTTCTAGTGTGGCAGTCAATATGTTAAGCTTCATTTAGTATATTTTGGGTATTGTTTCAGATACTTTTACAATTATTTAAATTTAGATTAAGCTATATAAATCTAGATGTTTACATAATTGTGCTTTTAGAATAATTTTAACTAAACTTTGTATGCATTTAAAGAGTATTTTAATATAATTTAATTGATTGATGCTGGATTCAACAATATAGTTAGTTTATTACTGCTTATATTTTGAGACATTTTATTCTTTCAGCCTTACCATATTTTAAAGGAAGTTACTGTCATTAATACCTTATCTTTTTTGATTTTTAATTTGTAAAGAATTCTGACCCTTCTCATTCTAATAAAGTTACATTACTTCTATTTCCTATCCTAGGGTTAGGAGGTAATCCCATGATATTATTTAATATTTAGTAGAGTCTAATTTGAATTTAAATTGTCATGTTATAATCGTGTGATATTTAGCATTATCCAAAGTTATACTATCTGAAAATATTAACTTGTTTGGTTTTTTTTGCTTTATAGTGAAGAGGTCTGCATTTTATCTGCATCTGGCACAGCAGCTGTACTGAACCCTAGATTTCTTCAGGATGGCACCGTGGAGGGCTGTTTGGAACAGAGGTTGTCATGGCAGCCTGGCTTATTTTTAATAAGGGCAGAAAAGGGAGAGGTTGACCTTTTTTCCCTCAGAGCTGGGATAATTTGTTGTAAGGGTGGCTTATAGTGGTATAGTATAGAAATCAGGACCACCAAACACTTCACTGATTTTTAACTAACCCATAGTAACAGAGAGGTATTGGGTTCTGTACTATATTGCACACATTATTATTTCTAATATGTTGTTAATTGAAGAATTTCAAGTATACATTTTTTTGACTTTGTCACAATATAGAAATAATGTCTTTTGATTTTTCTCTTCCTCTTTTCCTTTTCTCTCACCTCCAAAAACAGAAAGAGGTCATGAAACAATTTTCATAAAGAAAATTCTTTAATTTACAAAATAATCAAAATACTATATTATACCAAAATTATATGTATTATAGAAACTTCATGGAAAGTGAAGTTTGACTATATTATGTGAAAAAGTAAAAGCATTACATAAAATGAGCTTTACTTTTTGGTTTATTTAATTATTGTTCCCTTTAAACTTTTAAACTGTAAGCTTCCATAAATGTCAAAAATGCTTTCCATAAACTGATGAAACTATCCAACACACACACACACACACACACACACACACACACAGTCACCCCTCAATATCCATGAGGTATTAGTTCCAGGACCCCGGCAGATACTAAAATCCACAGATGGTCAAGTCTGTTATATAAAATGGTATAATATTTGCATATAACCTGTGCATGTCCTCTTGTATACTTTAAATCCTCCCTAGAATTACTTACAATACCTAATACAATGCCTATACTTCATTTCATTCATATGGATTCAACATAGTATTCAGCACATGGCAAATTAAAATTGATTTTTTGGAACTTTGTGGGATTTTTTTTTCTTTGCAAATATTTTTGATCCATAGTTGGTTGAATCCATAGATGTCAAAGCCATGGATATGGAGGGCTGACTATATATTTAAATGTATAAATACTACATATAAATATATTTAATTAAAATGCAAAAATTATGTATAAATATTAAAAATATACAAAAATGTGTACTTGACATTTTTCAATATATGTATTAATTAGTTTGGTATCAGAGTCTACCTGGATAATGTAGATTTTAATTACCCCTTACGTCATAATATACATGTTTACTTTTTTCCTCAGTATTAATATATTGTCTATATTAAGGAAGAAAGCACAAAAATTTTTTATCTGGTGAAATTTAGTATAAATTTGCAAGTTTCTGTATAAAAAAGAAAGATATTCTAGCTTTGGTAGTCACAAGAGGACTTAGGTTGGTTTCTTTTGGCAGTATTAAAAAGGATATTGACCATTGTAAATTCCAGAGCCTTAAAGGTCGTCATAAATAGGTGAAGGTGGGACATTTTGAAGTATTTATTGAACAATTGGAATGTTGCACTGAGAAAACTGCTTTGCCAGTGAGTTTTCCCAGTGCTGCAATATAGTTCTCACACATGTCTGTAGATTTCGTTCTTAAGTAGATAGAAAGCCTAACTTTAAAAATTACCTTTCCTATGCAGTTTGGTTATTTCTGTATTGTGATTTAGATGGATACAGTATATTCTCTTGTATAGTAGTCCAATACAACAGATGCTGTCTCTAGTTGTTAAAGAGGAAAAGTCTTTCTCTCTGTGCTATAAAAATTATTGTGCTTACTAGAAATAATGGTGAGCATGTAGGAGAGTAGATAGAAGAAAAAATTCCCTACAATCTCACTATTCAGGGATAATCCCTTGTGTACATTTCATATTTCGAATGCTTTCATAAATGTTAATACTTCTATATTTTTATGCCTTATGATGTTGCACCACTAATGTTCAAATTTGTGTGAGGTGTTTAGTTAAAAGTTGCTTCAATTTTCATCCTTTTGTGCCCCCTTATAACACGTTGACTTTGAATTCAAACAGGTCTGCTGCTTAGTACTTAGTGTCATTTAACAAGTTAATATTTCAGTTTGGTTTCAGGCTAAGTGGAACTAGTATTTGTCGATGTCTGCTAGACATAATATTGGCCAGGGAGTGTGTTTAGCTGTAGTTTTCTTAATCTTTTAAAAATCCACAAACTTTTCTAGGTTGATATTCCAGTTTTATAGAGGAGGCTCTGAGAAGTTAAATAACTTATTCAGGGTCACACAGTTCCATTTAGATGTCTAACTTCTCTGTTAGTTCTAATATACCAGAATGCCATTTCCACAGTAAAAGAGTAATATCTAGGAGTAATTTAATGTGATTTAGAGGGTTATTGCGAAGAGTCAGTGAAAACCTATGTATAAAGAATTTACAGAAAGCTGGTCTCATAGTATATATAGTATGAGTTTTCCTTTCCCTTTTTAATTTGCTTACTTGCCAAATTTCAACTTCTGATGGGTTGCTTTAGGGTAGGGACAATTGAGATCCACTTTTTTTCAGAGTCATAGAAGAGGTAGCTGTGTGAAAGTCTGGAGTTCTCCATGGAGCTTGGTCTATTTCCATCCCTATTGTCATGACATCCTCAAATTTAGTGAATGAAAAAATGCTTAATCATTTTCAGATGAATTTATAAACACCATAGTACAACAAACATTTTATAATGAATGGGGAGATTGTGGGTGTTTCATTTGTGGTTCGTGTATGATAAGTATGCTGTTTATAATATAGGTGGTTTGGTTCTTCAGAAAAGTTGAAACAGTCATTGGAAATTAGAAATCTTAGAAGTATGCCTAATTTTTACTGACTTATTTTCCTTTTTAAATACTTTTTTTACATTAAATTTTTAAAAAGTGTTAGGTTGCTTGGTTAAACATTATTTTGTCAGGAATTTTTTGTGGTTGTGTTTGTCAAGCAGTAGGAAAATGTCATTTTTTTCCATTGGTATATCCCAAAGAAAAAACTTTGGGATAAAAGGAGTCTTTGTTAGGTGTTGAGTCATCAAACATATGAATTGATGCAAAATGAGTTTCTACTTGGATAAGCCTTTTCTCTCGTAAGAAAAATGTATGGTTCTGATTTCATGGTCATTTATAATTCTTATCAGTCACAGTGGTACTCTTACAGTCTTCTGTGGTAGAAGTTATATAGTTTGCATACAAGTACTATGTATGTAATATCAGTTAATCAGTTACTTTTTGTGTTTGAAAAATTTATAGATTTTTCAAGAATGTTTTTTCCGCCCTTAATATATTTATATAGGCTTGAAGAAAACTTGCCTACAGGCTGTGGATTTTGCCATATACCGTATGATGAACTGAATATGCCATTTCCAGCTCATCTCACATATTGCTATAACTGTAGGAAACAAAAAGTTCCTGATGTTCTCTTTACAACTATAGACCTCCCAACAGATGCAACAGTTATTGGAAAAGGTTGTCTTATTCAAGCAAGGTATGTTTGTGAAAACAGCATTTAGTATCTCTGAAAAAGTATGAGGTATTATGAATTATGGAGTCATAAACCTATTTTCAAATATCAGCTCTACTGTTTCCTACCTGTGTGATCCTGGACAAACTGGACAATTCTGTTGGAACCTTGTATTTTATGGCATGTAAAATTGGGAGGAAAAAAACCTCTCTGTATAAAACTCAAGTTTATATGCAAAAGAAGTTTTTAACATTTAAATTCTATACAAATGTTTATTATTATGGGAATTATTAATTAAACTGCTTCAGGCTAGGGATGTGACTAAGTATAGACTGCTTTAGTGACATTAAATATGTAACATATTAGAAATTGACCTTTTTTTTCTTTTAAAGAACATTGCTATGTAGTGTTTCTTTTGCTATTCCACTTAGCTGGTAAGAGTTCCTTTTAAAATGTACTGGAGTAGGAAGTCCTAAATTATGGCAGGGATACAGGAAACAACTGTGACTGTCTTGGTCACCAACGACTGTCAGGTTACCGAATCCATTGGGCATTTCTGTCCTCATCTTACTTGACATCTCAGCACATAATTGATTTGTGACAGTGAA
>RJWJ010049418.1:0-10256 GCA_004363605.1 Indri indri | reverse complement strand
TGAAATACAGTTGACCCCCCATGTAACTGGATTACATGGACATAGAATGTAATCTTGTTTTCTACTTATCTTGTTCTTTTATATTATACCTATATTAGCTCTCCATAAATACATCAGTCTCAGGGAGAACCTTATGAAATAATTTTATGAGCCAACTGCATAGGTCCACTTATATGTGAGTTTTTTTCAATAAATACATTGGAAACATTTTTTGAGATTCGTGACAATTTGAGAGAAACTCAGAAAAACTGTGTAGCCTAGAAGTACAGAAAAAAAGAAAAAAACATTAGGTATGTCATGAATGCATAAAATATATGTAAATACTAGTCTATTTCATCATTTATTACCATAAATTATGACTTCATAGTATTTACGACATAGCTAATCAAGGAAATCATGAAAGAGATTGTGGGTATGGCAAAAAAGATGAAGCGGGGGTGAAATGTTTCAAGACATGGATCTTGGAAAAATTCAAGAGAAATTCAAGATTCACACTAGGAGAATCAACAGAAGACAACTAGATGGAGATGAGTGCTTCTGAACCAGTTCCAGATAATGAGGAAGAAGACATACAGGAAACAGCGCCAGAAAACAAATTAACATTAGACAATCTGGCAGCAGGCTTCTGATTATGCCAGACTGTTTTTGACTTTTTTTTTTTTTCTAACAGCATGGACCTTTCTATGGTACAGGCACTGAAACTAAAGCAAACACTGGAAAACAAAGATTGGTACTGTACAGAAACATTTTTAGAGAAACGAAAAAGCAAAAAGTCAGACAGAAATTATGATGTATTTCTGCAAAGTGACACCCAGCGTACCTACTTCTCCTGCGTCTTCACCTCCTCCACCTCTTCGACCTCTGCCACCCCTGAGACAGCAAAACCAAACACTCCTTTTCTTCCTCCTTAGCCTACTTAACATGAAGATGGGGAGGACGAAGACCTCATGATAACCACTCCACTCAATGAATAATAAATATATTCCCTCTTCCTTGTGATTTTTCTTAATAACTTTTTTTCTGTAGCTCATTTTACTATAAGAATACAAGTATATAATACATACACAAATGTATGTTAATCAACTGCTTGTGTTATCAGTAAGGCTCTGGTCAACAAAAGGCTATTAGCAGATAAATTTTGGAGGAGTCAAAATTATATGTGGATTTTTGACAGAGTGGGGGTTTGGTGTACAGTGACTGAATGACTCCTACATTGTTCGAGGGTCAATTTAATTTTTTGTCATAAATTTATTATTTCTTTTAGACCACCTTAAGGATAAACATTTTTCATGATCACTTTATCTGCTTCAGGTGCGTAGGCTTTGTTTATTACCATTTTAAGAAAAAACATTAAAAAGCTTATTTTTAACTTTTTAACTTCATTCAGTCTGAATTTACCAATAAATTAAGAAAAAAGCAATAGGAGATAAGTCTGAAAAGGTAATCTGACAGCCAGATTTAGAAGAGAGGAGAATCTGGCAGCATGTGGACCAGTTAGAGTTAAATAATTATCTAATCATATAGTAATGAAAACATGAATTATGGTAGCGGTGGTGAAAATGCATGATTAGAAGCAAAATAATCTGGGTAAAATAACTGAACTGGTTAAAGCTGAGAGGTGGAGGAAATGGGAAATAGGAAAAAGCAAACAGAAAAATCAAAATAAAACAAGAAGAAATAACATTAATTCCAATATTTGAGCTGAGAAGAATGGAATAATTGTGATGTCAAGGAACACCACCTGTGAGAGTGATTCTCACAACAAAGTAAGGCTTACCTGCACATTGAATGTAATCCGCTTTTCTACTTACCATGTTCTTTGATTTTCTACCTATGCTAGCTCTTCGTAAATGTATCAGTCTTAGGGAGAACCTTATGAAATAATCTTATGAAAATAATGTCAAATATGTTTTAAGTACACGAAGGTAAACCTATATGGAATTATCATTCTATGTTTTATAAATAAGTATGTACCAAAAAGAACCAGAAAAAATTCTTCCACTCTTAAGTATTTCATCTCACAATAGAGCCTTAAAATACCACCCAGTATATTTCTGAGACACATCTCCTCACTGTCAGTTCATGTGTTATAAGAGAATATAAATTAATTACCACATAATCCTACATAAGAGTTGATTGGCAAGATAAATATGCTTTGAATTGCATATAGGAAATTTAAATAACATAACTCTAGCATCTTTTCTACTGAAAAATTAGGGGATACATATGTCTTTCTTGGTGATTTGGGGATGCCATCATTTCTTTATATTCCTCTTTGATTCTTTATTTTTAATATCATCTTTGAAAGTACAAAATATTTTTATTTCCACAGTTAGGTGGCAAGTTTATAATGTTTATATATTTGTGATTCCAAGCACTAGAATACGGTATTGAAGATGTGGGGTGGACAGAAATGGACAATTGTCTAAAATTATCTCATTTCATTTATATGCAAATCTACCCTGAAGCAAGTTTCTAGGCTATGAAATGTTATGACCCTCATTCAGTATATGGGTGGACATTTCAGACATTGTCACAGCCCCGGAGTGCATCATATTCTGTCATTCTGCTTCCTTTCCCCTGCTCCTCACTAACCCCTCACCTTCCTCCACATCTGTCTACAGGCTCTTCACATGTTACGTGACCAATGGCATTCTCTCACGCCTCTCA
The DNA here is from genome assembly GCA_004363605.1 of Indri indri. Taxonomy (NCBI): domain Eukaryota; kingdom Metazoa; phylum Chordata; class Mammalia; order Primates; family Indriidae; genus Indri; species Indri indri. The sequence continues at coordinate 7,586 of RJWJ010049418.1, read as the reverse complement.
ATGTTAGATTTTCATTAAAGACCTTCATTTTATAATTTGGTGTTCCACTTTGATCAATGATAAAAGTTTGCACTGCAGTAAACATTCTAGTGTAGGTATCTTTTTGATAAAATGACTTTTTTTCCTTTGGGTAAGTACCCAGTAGTGTGATAGCTGGATCAAATGGCAGCTCTACTTTCAGTTCATTGAGGAATCTCCATACTGTTTTCCATAGACGTTGTACTAGTTTGCAGTCCCACCAATAGTGTATAAGTGTTCCTTTCTCTCTACATACATGGCAGCATCTAAGTTTTGGGACTTTTTGATAAAAGACATTCTCCCTGTGGTTAGGTGATAGCTCATTGTGGTTTCGGTTTGCATTTCTCTGATGATTAGTGACATTGAGCATTTTTTCATATGTTTATAGGCCATTTGTCTTTTTCTGAATAGCTTCTGTTTTTGTCCTTTGCCCACTTTTTAATGGGGTTGTTTGATTTTTTTTCTTGCTAATATGCTTGAATTCTTTGCAGATTCTGGTTATTAGCCCTTTATTAGATGTAGAGCATGTGAATATTTTCTCCCATTCTGTAGGCTGTCTTTTTGCTATGTTGATTGTTTCCTTGGCTGTGCAGAAGCTCTTTAATTTAATCAAGCCCCATTTATTTATTTTTGTTGTTACTCTGATTGCTTTCAAAGAGTGATATTTTGACCTCCTCTCTCCCCATTTGAATACCCTTGATTTCCTAGTCTTGCCTGATTGTTCTGGCTAGGATTTCCAGCAGTACGTTGAATAGAAGTGGTGATAGTGGGCACCTTTGTCTGTGGTCTTGGTGTCCTATGTAAAATCATCTGCAAGGCCAGTGTCAAGGAGCTTATTCCGTGTATTTTCTAGGAGTCTCACAACTTCAGGTCTTAGGTTTAAGTCTTTAATCCATTTTGAGTTGATTTTTGTTTATGGCGTAAGGTAAAGGTCCATTTTCTCTTTTTTTTCATGTGTATATGCAGTTTTCCCAACATCACCTATTGAAGAGATTATCCTCCTCCTATAGTGTATTCTTGACACCTATGTGGAAAACTAGTTGACCATATATGCTTGGATTTATTTCTGGGCTATTTTATTACATTGTTCCATATGTCTGTTTATGTGCTAGTACCATACCAGCAAATGGTCATCCTGAATGCAGACCACCTGATGGTTCTTCTTCTTTTCTCCAGCATCATGATCAAATGCCCCCTCCTCTTCCTATCCAACAGGGAACAGGTAAAATGGTCAAGGAACTGGGGTGGGGGATAATAAGGAGAAAGCAATATAAGTACAATTAACAGAATCAACTCAGGAGGACATGGGGAGTAGAACTGGTAAGACAGCCAAAGCCTTCCTCTGTGGAAACATATATCACAGGAATACTGCTAATGTCCAAGTAGAGTAATAATTTGCTCCTGTGCAAGTACAAGTTAGCTGGACTAAGACAATGTCCTGGCCTCACAGATTCCCACCCTATTCTCTTATGTCTTTATAGTTTCTGTTACATCATTGTCCTTAAAATAAGAAACTGATCTTCATATTTTTGTGTCTGTGTGTCTGCCTATGATTGTCAATATATGTACTTTATAAAAGTACCCCACTGAGGGGATAATTGGCTGAAATATACTGTGGCACAATGTCTATGTGAATACAGGGACATTTGCTTCTTTACAAAAAGACTTCATTTATCTACCCACAAAAGCATCCTCCTGCAGGCTTGTATCCACTAAGAAGGATCACTCTTTTCAAATTTGTTTAGAGGTATTCTAGTCGCTGGTGATTTGTGTGTTCATATTTGTAAATGCATATATTTGTGTCTACATACAGATATTTTCATTTGACTAGGAAGAGGAGAAAAGAGTAAATGCCATTTTTCTGTTTTTCCCTGACTGAAGACCTCTAAAAAATACCTGAGTCTCCTTTATAATTGAAACTGTGTGGCTAAGAACTCCACACATGAAGGACACCATACTAGTTGATTTCTTGGTTGCCTGGTGAGCATCCTTCTGATTTCCCCTAAGATAAGGCCCCAAGTCCTTGAGGAAGAATATATTACCTCATACATGTATCCAAAATATATGTATGCGTGTGCATATGTACACTATATATGTATATATGCAAATATATGCACTAGATATTAACTAAATGAAAATATATGCATATATATAGTTTTTCATTTAGTAGTTTTAATATAACATACACCTATAACATTTTTAATATTATCTATTAAAAGTTGGGACATGAGAATGATACAAATGTAGTATTTTGTCCTATTGTATTTTTAATTTGCCATACCACTTTAAACTATAATCTGTTTTCTGAGTTCAACTGCAAAGTAGGTAATACTTGCCTAACACTTGAAGTGACTATGGAAATAGCACATGCATAAATTTTGAAAAGTAAAGATTATATACAGTATATTGGCACTCTGAACTGGACTTCCAATCTTACTAATAAATGATATTCATGGACATTGACCGAATTTAGCATTGACTCCCCAGTTCTTAATAATTGTGCATATTAATTTATTCACCCTAAGCACATCTTTTTTTTTTCTTTCCTTTTTCTGATTTATTCTATGCCACTGGATTCCATATCGAGAAATAGACACGAAGGTGGTATCTTAGCTGATCTTTTAAATTACATGAAAATGAAAGAGCATATTTCATGCCGTTCTCCTTGCACATATACATGCCTCCAGTCTTGAAATAATTTGATTAGATTTTGTGCTAAGCACAGAATGAGGGAAAAAAATCCTCTAGAGAATGACTAAAATTAGGATAGTTGCTACCTTCATTAGGATGTGCAGGTTTTCACTGAAAATCTCTTCATTGCCCTTCAACGAATAAAACCGTACATAATATATGTTTGCCTGGTTATAGTTTGAGTATTAGAAATAGTCACATTTAAAAGTTTAAAGGTGCGGATGTTTAAAGGTACAAACATTTTTAAGTTGCTATTAATATGTTTCCACCTTGACTCCAGGGTGAAATCTGTAGGTCAAAAAAGAAAAGAAACACCAATCCAGTTATATAGTCATTATAAATAAATCATATTCAGTGTCAGATTTTATAAAGAAAAATGGCTGCTAAACAGGAATTTATTATTGGATACTGTAAAATATCAACTATCATATTTACTTTATGGAAATACAGTAATGCATGTAAATGTATGACAGAAATTTTAGATTTATCCTACTTTAAATTTATAGTTTCTTTGTAATTATAAAGCTAGCTTAAAAATGACTCCCTGTCCATTAGCTTCTAAGTGCTAATAAAGAAATTTTCTATATTGCTTTTTAAATAAAATTTATTTTCTATTCAATAGAGCCTCCATTTCTTTTTTTATTGAAACTATGATTTGAAACATATTAATATTTTACTATTGAAATTTTCTCATATTTTTCTTTCTCTTCAGTTATCTTGCTTCTCTAACCTTACTAGGACTCTGAATAAATACAATTATGTTCTAGTGCTATGTTCCAATGCTATAATATTGATATAATGGTTCTGAGTCTTTACAAAATGTTTTAAACCCTGCTAGTCCATTTTTTTTTTCCATGTAAGCCATGACTGGTATCTTTCACTTTTCTTTTGATAACAAAGATTATTTATTTTATTTCACTGAACCTTAACTAGCCAACATGAACGATGATAATGCATCATTGTTACCATATTTATTATAAACAAAACCCTTCATTTAAATGAATGAGTTTGTTTTCTTGTTATTTCACTAGGGATCTTAGCTTCATTATTTACAAATCATAAATTTATATGCAGAGTGCTAAGAAAATTTTTGTTATTGGAGATTGTGATAAAGTCTTTTTTAGAGTTACTAACATGCTTTTTTTCATTTTTCCAAATGTTTTAAGGTATTTTATAAAAATAAACCTTTTAAGAATGTACTGTTTCAAGAAAGAAGAGTTTAAAATTTCTCTATTTCTAATGATTCAGGGGAGAGAGAATATGGTAAATGTAATCAAACAATTATTCAAAACTGTTCCAATTAAATTATATCACCCATAATTTTTGGAAAGCTGCTAAATAATTTTAAATTCATCCATTTAAATGTATGTCTATATTAGGGTAAATTAAAGAGATTCACAATGTAAAATGGCCCAAATGCAAGTTTGTTTCTTAGGCAATAGATGAAAGTGGATGTTCTCCACAATATTGTGAAGCTCCAAATAACTAGTTTTCTTTTGAAATTTTTGATATCAACTCAGTTTGATATTTGATTATTATAAAATTTTATTATCAAAATTAATTGAAATCATCACTGCCTGTTTGTAATTTTTTTAAGTATTATGATAATGCATTTTATTTTTCTATCCAAATTTCCTTGATGTATAATGTGGTTTTCTTTTCTTGTTAAAAGTAGTGGCAGCACTGTAAAATTGGTTCAAAAAACTTGTATATGTGTAAAGAAATAAGAAATATTTGAAGACAAAAAGCATGTAAGACATTGGTAAATCATTCCATGAATTAGTCAGATAGCAACTATTTCTTGTTCTCCCTGGTGTATAAACTACAAAGCATATTATTCTGTGGTGCACTAGAGGAAATAAAAAAAACTTATGTATTCTAATTTATGGGAAAAATAAACTCAGATAATGTAATAAATATCTCCTTTCACTAATAATGCGATACTGGCAAAAGGATAATTTCTTAAATGAATTATTATGTAGGGACTATTTTAATTCATTCCCTCAAATAGTATACAAGAAAAACTATATTTTATTGAAATATTTAAATAAAAATAAAAACTATATATTAAAACATAGGCAGGATGGAAGAAAGGAAGGAAGGAAGAAGCACACGTGGAAGAAAGGACTCAGGGAGGAAAAAAGAAAATAAAGACTTATTCAATACATCATTAAAAAGCTGTGAAGTGCCACTAGTTGTGCTTATAAAATCATCAGACGGTAATGTTCAATTAAAGGTTTCTTTTAGTGCATCTACTTTTAATAGGACAAACTCAAAATAGATTTTGCTGTTGTATAACACCAAAATAATAACCACATGATTTGTTGCTTCACTTAATGGAATTCATCTATTCTACACCACTAAAGGGTTTTAGAAATGGCAGAAAACTATTTAGAATCCTCCCAAAGTTTTAACTGAAATAAGTTAGGGCTATGTAAATGTAATTAATTATAATAATCAACATGTTTTCTCTTAAATGCAATTATTAAGTAGAGATTCTTCTTTGACCTGCTTTGTTTCATTCTTAGATCATATACCGGTAATTGATAAATGAGAGAATAAGATTGCTTTCAAAGACTCAATTTCATCTTAGCCCTGTCAGGTTTCAGACTGAAATGTCAGTACTTAGCGCTCTTGTGGCCGAAGAATGACCAGAAGCAGCAAAATAAGGCAAGCATGAAAATGAGGTTTGTGGAGGAGAGAAAGATAGGATTATAAGGCAAGAGCAAGATGTAGGTTTACAGAGCATGATACATAAGCCACAGATGATGACTGGACCCACTGTTGCAGCAGAGAGAGAGCAAAAGGAAGCGTGCAAAAGGGGCTGGTTATGGTCTGCATCTTGTTTTATAGTGCCCAGACTGGGACCTCCCTCATGGCCCAGATGTCACCACGGGACCACTTGGTTGGACAGTTGGGAGTTAGTTGCATTACTACACATGCAGGTTGTTCTAGTTCAATTTCCAGACTCTATGGTACCTATGCTGCATGGTTCATAGGCTAGAGAGTCTTTTGCATTCTTTTGCAGCTGGTGAGCTAAGTTCTGATTGGTAGATTCATAGAGTATCCCCTCCTCCCCCAGGTATGACAGTAACTAGGGAGAGGATTAGGGTGGGGCAGAACCAAGATAGGGGCCTGGGGCCCACCCTTGTCTTCTTCTCAGGTGGGACAATTTCACCAAAGGAACAGCACCCACTTTTGTTCCTAGGAGACCGGAATCCCTCACTATTTGCCTAAGAGCCCTATCAGAAATGCTTTTTCCTTTCTATTCAGAATCTAAAGGCACTCCCTTTTTCTGAAGCATTTCTCTATTGTCCTAAAATGAGTTACTCTGCATACCCTTGGAGAACCCTTCATATGTTTACTATAATTTCAGTAGGTATATTGTAGGGTTGTCTTTCCATGCCTGTTTCCATTACTAGATTGTGGGTACTTTGAAATCTGGAAATTGGTCTTTTAATTTTATCACTAGATAACTAGCATCTAATATGATTCCTGCAATGTAGATGTTTAAAATACAGGTTCAATAAATGAAGGAATGAATTAATTATATTAATTCACAAAACATGATATTATGAGTCTCAAAGGTTAGGGGAAAATATACCTTTGAAGCTTATTGAAAAAGCAGATTTCTAGAATTTACTTATGAAATTCTGTTTTTGTAAATTTCAGATTAGGGACAATTTGCTACGTTTTTGATGCATCCATTTGTTTATCATTTAAATGACATATGTTTAGGTTTTTAAGGTATAAGTAAAAATACATAGGAAGGTAGTAACATGAAAAACATCTTCCTCCCCAAATCACACATCCCACTCTCCAAAAAGAATTTTAAATAACAGCAGGTGAATAGAAATACACATATTTCTACTGTAAGGGCAAATAAAAATTTTTATAAAGGAGTCTTAATTCTCCTTTTCGAAAGTGAGGGAAGAGACTTCCTCCCCTTCTTCTTCTTAGAACATGTACTGTGGAAAATTTGTCATTGTAAATTCTTTCTCTGTCTCTTTGAAATATATATATATATATATATATATATATATACACACACACATAAATCTTTGTAAAAGCTAAATAACTTCTTTGCCAGCTTAAGACCCAAAAGCTCTCCCTAAAGCCTGGGAAACGCCTCTTTGATATGCAATCATCAAGGTAAATAAGGCTCCTATCTCCCAGTTTCTGTGGGAGGATAAGAGCTTAACTTTAGTGGGAGCCTAGCTACAAGTTGCAAACCTCTCTCTTGTCACAAAGACATAAGAAGTGTATTTTTCCTTTGAATAAGGCCAATTAGCTAGCACAGTTGGTCACCTTAATTGACAGGTGAATTTAGGATGAACTTTGTGTGACCAATGGTGCTGTCAAAACTTCTTCCTTGAGGGCTAGCTATTTATTGCTTATCTTAAGAACATGTATGCTGTACCTGCTTGGCTATAGAAAAGGGGGAGATTTCCTTCTGTCTCTGCACTCTCTTAGAGAACTGCCTGCGATGCGTTTTATATTCTGGTTTAATACTTATTAAATAATGAAATTGTTTTTTTCTCCTCCACCTTTGTGGAGAGGTTTTCAAGGTTGGGAGGAGATTTTGTCTTTAATTATATTTCCCCAACACTAGACAAAGCTAAGCACCACTTCTTGTGCAAAAGCTTCTATGTCTTTGAGTATTTTTATCTGATTCACATTTTGATTGTATAAATTTCATTATTGAGCACAACCACCATTCTTTCTGACCCCCAAGTCACTCAGCCAAAAGGATCAATATGGCCTCTAGTCCTAACTTCTTACATTTAAGTTTTTCTTGATATTTTCTAATTTATTCACTCAAGGATTTTGTTTGTTTGTTTGTTTGCTTTTTTTTTTTTTTTTTTTTTTTTTTTTTT
>RJWJ010049417.1:0-10238 GCA_004363605.1 Indri indri | reverse complement strand
CCACAGCCTCGTCCTTGATGACACGCTACAATTAGGTGTCCTTTTCACGGGTGTCAGTTCCCCTGCCTGCCGTCCATGACCGTCACAGCCTGGCTAAGTGGGTTTTCGGCAGTATTTTCGGAATTGGGTAAATTGAATTAATTCTGAAAAGTCTTTGAATGCCAGAGCGCGAAGGCACCAATGACTTGCTCAGAAGGTGTATTTTAAGAAGTTGATACAAAGACAGGAGGAGGGTGGGGGTGGTGGGGCAGGTGAGCAACACAGGCACCTGGAAAGGGAGAGAGAATCCCCGAGCCAGGTGTCTGGGGCAGGAGTTCTGTGACCCCGCGACAGGGATGGGGGCACTCACCCCAGGCCCCTTTCTGAAGGCTTGTCCCCCGGTCCATTGGGTGATGAGGCATTAACTGCTACATTCACAGAGGCCTCTGTGCATTAGAAAAGCTCTGGAAGGATCGGTGTGGAGGCCTTACCACTGGCTACCGGAGGGAGAGTGGGATCGGAGACAGCGGAGAGTAGAGGTTTTTTTTCTACTCCGTGTGCTGTCACTCTGCACTTTCGCAATGCTTGAGTTTTGTCCAGTGAGAAAGATTTTGTTTTTAACTTGTGTATTTCATAAGTAAAATTATCATTAAAAAGAAAAAATTATCTTGCACATAGGAGATACTCAGCAAATGGGCATTACTATTACTCCCAGGCAGGCAGGCACTCTGCTTGCGCCCGGATAAGGCTGCAGCCACATCCTCCCACTGTGCAGCCGGCAAGAGAGCACGTCTCATTGGCTCTACCATCCTGGATCCAATCTGTTCCCTCGCCTAGTTTCTACCTTGCCTCCTCCGGCATGCCCTCCCTGCCCAGCCATCAGGGATCCTGAAAGCACAGCCCAGATCCTTGACTCATTCCGAGTGACTGCCGCGAGCCAGGCCCTGGTCCAAGCAGGTCACTCATATTAGCTCAGTCGATCCCTTAACACCTGGGAATCAGACACCATTAGGATCGCCCTTTCACAGATGAAGAAACTGAGGCATGGAAAGTTCAATAACCTGCCTCCAGCCACATTGTGAAATGGCACAGCTGGGATCTGACGTGAGCAGTGCGTGCTCTCTCCTGACTCCCTCTCTGCGTCCTGTGCGCCCCGGCCGCCCCTTCCGCCCCTTCTCCGCTCTCCCGCCCACGGGCGCCCAGGCTGCCCCCCACCAGGCAGGTCCTTTCTCAGGCCCTTCGGGTGCCGGTTCTCCCGCTTTATTCAGCTTGGCTGTCATCGCCTCCGAAAGGCTTCCCCGGCCACCTTCCTAAAATCGCCTCCACTGTATTCTCTGCCCCTTTCCTGCTGTGATCTCATTCACGGATCTTACTATTTTACCCATAGATCTTAGACATTACATTAGAAGGTTCCTTGTTTGAATGTTTATTATGTTTTTTCTCTAGGATTTCTGCTCCACAGGGCAGGGACTTTGTCCCCAGTGCCTGGAACAGAGCCTGGCACAGAACGGGAGCTCAGTAAGTGGATAAAGACCTCCCCCACCGTCCCCAGGCAGCCCATGTGGCCACCGGGCCTGTTCTCGGGGCGCTGGATGGGTCTGCTCCCAGCCCGGGACGGCACTTCTCCCTCTGGGTCCGTAGGGTGGCCCCGTCCCCTCTCTGGGGCCCCTGGACCAGGAGGGCAGAAGGTGAGGGGACATCTTCCATATTCTCTCCCCACCCGTCCTCCCCAGTGTCTCCCCCTTGGGGGCCTCCTGTCCACCCCCAGCCTCAGCGCTTTCACCTTTCCAGCCACCTGGAAGCTGGTTGACAAACCCACCCCACCAAGGTGACAGAGGTTTGAAGCGTTGCCCCTCCCAAGGGTTAGAAGAGGCTGGAGCAGCGGTTGACCCCAGTGTGTGGCTGCGCTGTGGTATAACTTCCAACACCCAACACCAGGCTGTTTGAGGGAGATGCCGCCCTTCCCTCCCCATGCCTGGGAGACACTGCATCTCACAGGGGAGGGCCCTGAGGGGAGGGAGAGACAGGTCCAAGCTCACCCCGTGGGTCAGAGACTGGGACCAGGCAGACCCAACCTTCAGATGCCACAGCTGCCACTGTCCCCCTCCCCTCCTCTTCCTTTCCTGCCAGCCACGCCTGGCTTTGCTCCCCAAAGCATCCCCAAGCCTCCCTCAGGCTCCGCTGTGTGGAATCCTTCCAGAGACCCCCAGAGAACCAGAACGAAGGCCTTACCCATTTCAATCCCGCAGATGGCCAGGGCTGCAATCACGGCACCTGCCGACGTCCCGGCGAAGCGATGAGCTGTTTCCAGCATCCGGGGGGCCAGGTCCCGCAGGGCATCCACGACCCCAGCCTGGTAGAAGGAGAGGAATCCACTGCCCGAGAAGGAGATGGAATGCGGGGTGTCCGGGTCCCCCTTGAACACCTGTTCTTCCATCTCCTCAGCCTCCAGCCTCCCCCGGGGAGGAGGAACCACCCTTCAGCGCTTGCCTGGCCGGCTCGTGCTGCCGCTCCCTGCTGGAACTCACTGCCCAGCTTCCCTGCCAGCCCGGAGCCTGGAATGTGGCTGTCTCTGCCCGGCCGGCTGGGGCAAAGCAGGTGGTTCAGGCAGCCACCGCCTGGGCCTGCCAAGCTCCGCCGGGAGGCAGCCCCAAAGGTTGGTATAGGGGCCCTAGGCCTGGGACGAGGTGCAGGAGGCCCCTTGGGCGCAAGAGCAGGGTCGTGGTCCTGAGGGGCCCCTGCTGGCTTCACTGCCTGGCTAGATCCATCTCGGGCACAGGCTCCGCAGCATTCTGCCCATCCTTGGGACACCTAGGCATGCTCACAGCTCCGGCAGGGCATGCCCGAGGAGGCGGGCACTGCCCAACCCTCAGCCTCATGCATCCAGTTGCAAAACCTCTGCGATGGTTATCAGCGAGGGCCTCCCTCCCTGACGGCCACATCAGGAAAGGACTTACCAGCCGCCTCCTCCCGGAGGATGGTGCCCCTGCCCCCAGAGTGCAGCTCTGGTTTTCCAAAGGGACACATGCCATCCACAGTCCCCCCACAGTGACGCCCCTCCCTGGCCCCTGCAGGCTGTGTGCTACGCTGCAGCATATTACACTATTATTTTTATTTGCTCTTCTTACATAAGCACTTCTTTGTTTATCACTTGTTTGTTTATTTACAGGTTAGGAATGGCCACGGGCAAAATTGTAAAGGAAGATAAGTTTGGTTTCAGGTTACATAAGCACTTCTTTGTTTATCACTTGTTTGTTTATTTACAGGTTAGGAATGGCCACGGGCAAAATTGTAAAGGAAGACAAGTTTGGTTTCAGGAGCACCTCCCACCACAGCCTCCTCACCTCTCCCTGTCTCTTCTCCGGGGCCCTTCGCTGCCCCTTTGACCTGTGGTCAGTGCCCCTCACCAAGCCTCGTGCCCTCGAGCTGCCCCCCCAGTGTCTGGAAAGAAATCAATCTGAAATCTCGATCATTCTAAGTGTTTGGGGTTTCATACTGTACGCTCCTCTTCCCACTTAGAAATGAGAAGTATGAGATGGTGGAATTTAACCCCAAGGATGAACAGCTTGGGAGGTGACGGGTGGAGGCATCGGGGTCAGCGCAGAGAGATGTTTTGGCAAGGGAGGTGGCGCAAGGAGAACAGGGTTGGCTCAGGGGCCGCTGTTATGCACCCCATAGCTGCACAATGTGGTCCTGGTGGGGACCAAATGTCACCACATGGGAATATTGCAAAGACTGATGTGGCAAGATCACATCTCTCCACTCCCCGACGGGGACCACAGTGACAGGACCAGAGTTACAATCAAGACACCGAGGCCCCGCCTAATGCCAGATCCAGCTCTAGTCTCTGTCAGGATGTGACATCTGTGGCCCTCCCGGCCCTGGGGAGCTCCCGGCCACTCTGGCTGCCTCTCGGGGCCTCGCCGGAATTCCACAAGGAGGACGATGCCCAGGAGTCAGTGAGGAGAGTTTTCTGTCTTGGGTAGGCAGTTCCAGGCATGTCATCGCCTCAGTCTGGGAAGAGAGCTTTTGATCAGAGGTGCGTGTAACAGAGAAAATGTGTGTGCGTGCGCGTGTGCCCACGCAGAGATCTGGGCGGACCATGGGCGAGGAGGGAGGGGCGTGGCAGGGTGGAATGCGGTCAGCTTTTGGAACAGCAGAGACCCAGTCCCCTTCCCGGGGAGTCAGGTCAGGTCGGCTCCACGCAGTGCCAGTGCCGTGCTGCAGTGCGCCCTGCCCTGTGCCGGGGCCCTGGAGACGGAGGAAGCGGAAGCTCCATCCCTAACTCCGACACTCGCAGGCTTCTTGGGAACAAGGCAGGCGAACGTGGAAGAGCCAGAGAGCTGCACGCGGCAATCTATAATTAAGCACTACATTGTGCAAGGCTGAGACTCCTGCCAGAAAAGCAGCGAGGGTGAGCAGTGTGGGCTGGCGCCGTCTGAGCAGCGCGAGGCGGAGCTGTGGGCTGGGACTGAGGAGGCTGGGAGGGGAGGGCGTGGGGCAAGGAACAGGGGGAGCTCCTGCCAGAGGGGGAGGGGTGCGATGGGGTCAGTGGCGCGGATCAAGGGCTTTGGATCAGAGGGCCATGAGGTCGGATCCCAGCTCCGCCACTTCAGGGGTGTGACCCGTGTGGTCTCTCCAGGCCCCAGTTTCCTCATCCGTGAAAAGGACGATGGTACGATTCCTACGCTGCACAGCGGCTGTAACGGTCACAGCCGCAAAACACCTGGCACGTGGTACGTCTATCACTACCGACAGTAGTAAGAGTCAAGGCTTCTGGAACAGACGGGCCCCAGAGACAAGGTGGAATAGAAAGGGGGGAGGTTCGGAAGAGGAAGGCTCCACCCCAGAGCGACAGCAGGAGGAGCTCAGAGAGTTCTCCGGCAGGGGAGCCTTGGCAGGGCGATGACAGCAGGCCGGAGGACAGGGAGGGAGGGCGGTGGCCCACCTCCTAGGGATGACAGCTGAAGGAAGACAAGTTAATGAAGTTATTGCCACAGAAGACTGTGAGGACGGGACTGGTTGGATGGGCCGGCTGAGTCAGGGCTGCGGCCGCGTTTTAGCCTGGGGCAGGGAGGAGTGGGGCTGCCTTGGCAGAGTTGGGAAAGCTGGGGCAGGCCTGGGGAAGCCAGGCGGAGGATGACTTTACATTAAGACGCATCTGAGATGGCAGCAAGACGTTGGTGCTGTCCACAAGGGGCAGGGATGGCTCCAGAGAGGGACACAGAGACCCCTGCCATTGAGGCACCAGAGAGGGGTGGGCAGGGGAGATGGGCATGGGGTATGGGGAAGGGAAGACAGCTGTGGACAAGTTTCTCCTCCAGTCGTCTCCATGTTCCCAGTGAAATAGGAAGCGAGGCCGCCTGCTGTCCATGGGCTGCAGGGGTCTGAGGAGGCCGGGGCCTGCCACCCCCTCAAAGGTAGCTTCTGTCCCTGCACGGCCCCTGGCATCCCACAGCGCAGGCCTGGCTCTCCTCCGTTCCCTGGGGATGCGCAGACGGCCTCGATGCAGACAAGCCAACTAGAAATTCATGTTTGTACGTGAGAAGGCCCCGGAGCGGCGGTTCACAGGGACCCCAAGCGCCACCCTGGCAGAGCCGTCCGCACGGCTGACAAGGGCTGGTGAGCCGCAGGCCTCAGCATGGCCTGTGTCTCGCGGTTAAACCATAGGGAAGGCTAGTTGCATCTCCCTTGGTTCCAGACATTCAACTTAAAGCCTTAAGAGCTTCACGTGAATGACCTCATGGAAGAATCACTTTCTAACATTTCTGCATTTGATTTTAAAAGTCAACTCATAGTCTTTGCAGGTGGTTTTCTAACTAAGTTAACAGGCTTGTTGGCTCGTTAGTCCCTGAGGAAATCACATGGAGAAACAGATTGCTTATCACACAATTCCAACTAGACAACCCAAAATGGATTGATGGGGGAACCTGGACTTCCCGTAAGTGTAAGGTATATGAAGGCATCCAGGACAATTTTTGGGGAGAAAGACATATATAGATCTTGGGTTGGCTTTTCACTGACTGTGTACCATCTGCTGCTTACATCTTGAAAATTTTATTTTAATTTTTTTGTTTATTTTTTTTTTTTTATAGAGTCGGGGTCTCGCTCTTGCTCAGGCTGATCTTGAACTCCTGAGTTCAAGCGATCCTCCCACCTTAGCCTTCCAGAGTGCTAGGATTACAGGTGTGAGCCACCGCGCCTGGCTTGAAAATTTTAGTTTAGTGAAAAAACTGGTTGTTTCTTGATGTGATATAATATGAAGTTCACAAAACCACCTATAAATATTCTTGCCAAAAATATTTAACATGAATCAAACTGAGGCCTAACTTCCAGTTTGCAGTAAAATGCAGAGTATGAGGGAACAAGTTCAGTGATGCCAGGTGGATAACTCCATACTGTGTTCCATAAAAAAGAAAAAAATAAATGGTGCCAGGTGGAAACAATCAGACAGATTGAGACCATGGATGGGGGTGGAGACCATTGCTGGCTACCAGCAGACATTCCCACCCCCTTGTTCTTTGCCACCTCCCTATAAAGCAGCTGAAAAGGCCTGACACTTGATTTCCCAGCCTCCCTCGCAGCTAAAGGTGACCACGAGACCCACTTCTGGACAATGAGAAATAGGGGGAAATCTGCTGGGGGCTTCTAAGAAAGATTTTCCTCCTTGATAAAGGTGACAGGCACATAGAGAGACCCGTTTTCCATCCCCCTTTCTTCCTGTCTGAGGTGCTGCCCTGTGAGAATATGGTGTTTGGTCCTATCATAGCCATCTTAACCCATTGTGGGAAACCAGGCAGATGCATTGAGTGTATTAGTTATCTATTGCCGTGTAACAAATAACCCCCAAATGTAGCACTTTCAAGCAATAAACATATTATCTCACACAATTTCTGAGGGTCAGGAACCTGAAAATGGCTTAGCTGGGTGGTTCTGGCTTCTCTCATGACGTTGCGTTCAAGCTCATAGCCAGGGCTGCAATCACCTTAAGGCTCACTGGAGCTGAAAATCCACTTGCATCTCACTGTCATGGTTGTGGGCATCTGTTTTCAGTTGGCTGTTGGTAGAAATCCCCACCTCAGTGCCTCACCACAAGGGCCTCTCCACTGGGCTGCTCATGGGTTGGCAGCTTGCTTTTCCCAGAGTGTAGGATGCAAGAGAGTCAGTGAGAGAAAGAGAGAGAGAGAGGGAGGGAGAGAGAGTGTGTGACCACAAGATGGAAGCTGCAGTCTTTTTATAACTTAATCTCAGAAGTGATGCCAACATCTCTGCCACATTCTATTGGTCACATAGACCAACCTGGTAAAGTGTAGGAAGGGTGAGAATACCAGCAGGTGGGGATTATTGAGGGCCAATTTGGAGGCTGGCCAAGGCACTGGGGACAGCATGAGAGAAAGCGAGAAACAGCCTGCATCCTTAAGGAGACTGTTGAGTGACTGCACCCAGTCCCAGATCATTTTCTGCACTGTCCGGTTATGTCAGATAACTAAAAGTCTTTATTGTTTAAGCCACTGTTCACTTGGTATTTGTTGCCGAAAACCTCATGACTGATGCAAGGCCTATTAAATATTGCTAGTAAAACGTAGCCTTTATCTTGAGAAGATCAAATAATTAATTGAACAGTCCTCTAATATAGCACTTGCTTTTTGAGGTGTGTGACTTAATTTTTGAATATTTGATCAACGAACATGTAGGTATGTCCTGTCTGGTGGGTGCAAGTGTTTAAAGCTTTTCTGAAAAGTCAGAAATTTTAAAAGAGACAACTTAAGGAGAGAGAAGAAATTCCGACACAGTTGAGATGGGTACGGGGCTGGTTGGCGTCCCGTCCTCTTTCCTTTTGTGTGACCTTGAGGTCACTCATGCAGCCTAAGTAGTATCTTTTGCTTATAATGAAATAGCTCTAACAAAGTCCCAAAACTAGTACAGCAAATATCTGCATACCCACCAGCCAGATGGAACAAAGCTTAACATTTTACTACATTTCACCCAAATATTTCTTTGCTTTTAAAGGAATGAAACATCACAGATAGAGGTGAAACCTCCTTTGAACTCTTTCCTAATCTCACTCCTCTCTCTCTCCTTCCCCCGCGGAAAACTATGTCCCAGATTGACAGGAATTTTTCCCTTCCATGTTTCTATGCTTTTATTATGTGAATACATTTTATAAACAATATATATTATTTTATAAATCTTTTTAAATTTCACATAAACACATTGCATTTATTTTGCAATGTGCTATTTTTACTCAACGTTATGATACATAGCTCTAGTCTTTTTCATTTTACTGCTTTCTGGTGCCCACTGTGAGACCGTGGGGCAACGTATTTATCACTCTACTGGTGGGCGTCTCCAGTGTTTTGCTGTAACCAACAACGCTGCAGTGAGCGCTTTGTACACATCTCCCTTTGCATCTTACAGGAATTTCTCGGCTCACAATGTGGGCGTATCTACTGTACCCACGGGATTTCCATGTATGGAGGTGACCGAGTTGTGACACGGAGAGACCAATGCCATGGAAAGAACATTTGTGTTTCAGACTCTTACGTTGCTTGCCACGGAGGGCCGCATCTGCACCAGGGTTGCTCAGGCGGTAGAAGGGGTGAGGAAGGAGCAGGGCCTTGTTGTGTTTGCCATGGAGAGGAAGGGAAGCATCTTGGGGTTAAGCTGGCAGGCGCTAGGCTACTGGTTGGTCTCTAGTTGACTGGTTCCTGGCCCTGCGCAATTAGGGCCGAGGAGTATGGCCTCCTGGAGTGTGAGAGCCAGATAGAAGAGGTGGTCCAGAGCAGGGCTCTGGATTGGTTGGTTTACACATGAGAGGCGTGTGCCCTGTACTAAGAATTGGCTAGCCCTGGGAGGGGCGGTCTGACACACACACACACACGCATACACAGTTAGGCCACAAATGCCAAAGCATCAATAACACGCAAAATAAAAAAATATAGTTAATACAATGTGCGCTTCCATTCTATGAGTGTTGCCTAATTGCTCTCTAGAGTGGTCCTGCCAGTTCAAACTCCCACCGAGTGTTTATAAGAGAGCTAATTGCCTCACTTCTCTGGTATGACCAGATTAAAAAAATTTTGCCAGCCTGGGGGATGTGAAGTGCTATCTCACTGCTGTTTAATGTGCATTTTCACGATTAGCTGTGAAGCTAAGCATTGTTTCCTGTGTTCATTGGCTATTCCAGTTTCCTGTTCTCTGAGTCACTTGTTCTTAGCCTTTTCCCATTTGGGGTGGGAGAGT
This sequence comes from Indri indri, assembly GCA_004363605.1. Taxonomy (NCBI): domain Eukaryota; kingdom Metazoa; phylum Chordata; class Mammalia; order Primates; family Indriidae; genus Indri; species Indri indri. Next base: position 1,016 of record RJWJ010049417.1, on the reverse strand, counting down.
ATTGGTCTTTTTGTTAATGACGTGTAGACTTTGGTACTAATATTGGCTCCATTGAATGCATTGTAAATATCCTAGCGCGGTGTGCGGCTTTTCTTTTAACTTTTTAATGATGTCTTTTGTGGTATTAAAGTTTTAAATTTTAATGGAATAAAGTGTATCATTCTTTTCCTTTTATGATTTATATTTTTATGTTTTAAATGCATTAAGATGCTCTCTCACATAAAATGGAGTCTTGGTTATTTTATTTATTTATTTATTTCCAGACAGAGTCTCACTCTGTTGCCCAGGCTAGAGTGCCGTGGTGTCAGCCCAGCTCACAGCAACCTCCAACTCCTGGGCTCAAGCAATCCTCCTGCCTCAGCCTCCCAGGTAGCTGGGACTACAGGCACACGCCACCACATCCAGCTAATTATTTTTTTTTTCTATTTTTAGTTGCCTGGATAATTTCTTTCTATTTTTTTTTTTTTTCAGTAGAGACGGGGTCTCCCTCTTGCTGAGGCTGATCTCGATTTCCTGACCTTGAGTGATCCTCCTGCCTCAGCCTCCCAGAGTGCTAGGATTACAGGCATGAGCCACCACGTCCGGCCAAATCTGGGTTATTTTAAATGATTTAACCATCTAGTCTAAGCTATTCATTCAGTCTCCATTGAAAAACTGCAGTTCGGTGAACATCATCTATTTAAAAATCACTGTTTGCGGGAATTTACCCACAGAAATACTCATAGGAATCCTCCAAAAAAGTATATGCATGGAGTTGTTAAATACAGCATCAACTGTAGTAGCAAAGACCTAGAAGTAACCTTGATATCTATGGGTGGCAAGCTAGTTCAGTGAATTATGGTCCAGCCACAGAATGCAATTCTTTGCAGCTATTGGAAAGAATAATGTTCATCCAGATGTACTCACAGGGAACAATCTCCAAGATACATTGGTAAGTAAGAAAAATAAAAATTAAAAAGCAAGAATCCAAACAGTAAGTATAGTATGCTACCATTTATGTCTAAAAGAAAAAAAAA
>RJWJ010049416.1:0-10253 GCA_004363605.1 Indri indri | reverse complement strand
ACTACAGCCTTGAGCTCCTGGGCTCAAGCGATCCTCCTGCCTCACAGCCTCCTGAGTAGCTGGGACTACAAGCATGTGCCACCACACCCAGCTAATTTTCCTATTTTTTGTAGAGACGGGGTCTTGCTCTTGCTCAGGCTGATCTAAAACTCCTGACCTCAAGTGATCCTCCCACTTTGGCCTCTCAGAGTGCTAGGATCACAGGTGTGAGCCACCACGCCACACCCAGCCTAGAAGAGCCATTTTTATTGGCCACCTAAGTTACTTCAAGTTGCCTACTGATTTACATCCAAACTCCTTATCCTGACAATTAAGGGTTCTACAAACTGACCCCAAACTACAGTTTAGTTTTCTGTCACATAATTCCACTCTACAATTCTCTGGGCAAACAGATCTGATCTCAACATAGCTTGTGCTTTTCCTTTTCTCTCATTTTTTCAGCCTGTTCTATCTACTTGGAATGCCCTTGATTTCTGACCCCAGTCAGAATTCTGGGCCTCCCTCAATACTGGGGTCAAATAATACCTAAGGATCAATTCCTGATTTTTATGGACAAAAGTGACTTCTCCCCTGCTATTTGATTCTTGTGGTTACTTATGTTGCTCTCAAGTCAATTATAGCCTACTTTTTTGCATGACAGTTTTTCGTGCGGATGTCTTTTTCCTCCGGCTCCATTGGAAGGCCCTGGAGAATTGAGATCTACTTCATTTTTAAATTCCTTATAGAACTTGCACGATGTCTTGAATACTGTAATTTTCTGAAGGCAAATGATGGCATGCCTTAATCTTGTTCTTGGGGATTCTGGCTCTGGAAGAAATGAAACCCCTGTTTAAAGTCTTGTTATGGGTTGAATTGTGCCTACCTCCTAATCCATTTATGGACGTCCTAACCCCCGATATCTCAGAATGTGACCTTATTTGGAAATATGACTGTTGCAGAAGTAGTTGGTTAAGATGAGGTTGTGCTGGAGTAGGGTGGGCTCCTGATCTGACATGACTTATGTGCTTACAAAAAGGAAACTTTGGGCACAAACACACACAGGGAGAGAGGCCTGCAACACATCCTTCCCTACAGCCTGCGGAGGGCGCAAGGTCCTGCCAACACCTTGATCTCAGACTTCCAGCCTCCAGAACTTCGAAACAATAAATGTCTATTATTTAAGTGACACAGGTTGTGGTACTTAGTTATGGCAGTCCCAGGAAACCATTGCAAGCCTGGCGTTTTCACCATCCACACAGCCAACAAGATGGGGTGTTTTTGATGGCCCTGTCCTATATGGAACTGGGGCTCAGGTGGGGTGGCCTAATAACAAAGTAGCCAAGGCACCATCCCTGTTATCTGCACTCCTGGTCGTGGGCTTCTTCAGTGCCAGCGGCTCAGTGTGTCAAAACTGCAAACCCTGTCTTTCCTCTGCAAACCTCTTCTCTCTCATCGGCCCATTGCAGTTACTGGTATCATGTTCCTCTTGGTCACTCTTGGCAAAAATCCTCTGTGATCCCCCTTTTCTCATCCTCAACTTTTAAAACATCTGGATTTCTGCCTCTTTTTGGAAAAGAAAGATCTGGCAACACCAGGCCCTTGTTACTGCATAGCAGTAATTGGCCAGACTAATGGGCTGCCCCTTAAAGAGAGACTGTTCTCAGCTCTGGTTGACACTGACGCCCAGACCCTGTGGGCGCTGTAGACTGGGGCCCTGGCGGGATGCAGGACATTGCCCCTCCCTCACGGGGATGGAGCGGAAAGCTTCAGGTCGTAGTGGGTTCCCAGTCTGAGTCAGATTGCCAGGTTTATATCCTGCCGTGTCACTTACTAGCTGGGGACAGCACCGGGGAAGCTCCTTATCTCCCTGGGCTTTCCTGTTCTGTAAATGAAGATAGTAAAGGTGCTTGCCTCACAGGGCTGTTGAGAGAATTAAATGATTTAATGCTCATCAAGAGATTAGAACCTGACACATAACAGGCACCCCATAAATGTTCACCTGTATTACTGTGTATTCAAGAAAATCTCGTCACCCTTTATCCAAACAGCTTTATTATTTTTCATAGCGAAGGGCGTGTTTACGCGTCCGTTTTTCTTTGCTTCTCCCATCCCCCAGCAGTTTCACACCATTAAGAAACGCGCTGTAGTTTACCCACACAGACGCGGGGCTGGCCTCGCAGGGAACTCGGACAAAGCTCCTGGGATCTAACTTGGCCGAGCTCCTGGGCCTCTCCTGGCTGCGAGTCTCCTGAGCTCACTGCCTTCTGTCTTGCTTAGGTTCCAGTGACCAAGGGCACAGCTTGGTGACTGGCCTCCTGAGGCGTTCAGAGTCACCAGGGGGTCTCTCTAATGAGGGACACTGTTGAGCATGCAGGTATTTATCCCGCAGGCAAGAAGGGCTGCTGGGAATAGATGCTTAACATGAAATCCAGGCAGCAAGTGAGTGTTAGATAGAGGATGTTATTGGTGACTCGGGCACTGGCAAGGCTCAGACAAGCGACAGCGCGGACTCCCCATGCCAATTGCTTCCCTGCATTATGTTCTCTGTATAGGACGACTCCCCAGCAGTGCTGATGACTCATTCAGCTCGTATTTGTCAACTGAATTTTTTGTTAATCAGTGGGAATTTATTAAGCACTTCCTGGGCACCAGATCTATTACTAGGCATCAGTGATAAATGAAATGGTAGGCAAGACACGGTCTTGCCTGTGAGAAGTGTGCAGTCTAGTCACTGGGAGAGACCTACGGTGAAAAGTGGGTGGTGTTAGGGGATGACAGGTGTTGGTTATAGGGTCCCAGAGACCCTGACTCAGGCTGGGATTGGGGGCGATGGGGGAGCAGCATGCTTGCCATTATTGATCTAATGTCCCTGTAAGACTGGGCTTTGCCAGGACAGGTGCTGTGACTGTGTCTTTATTGCCCTGTGTCTGGTACAAGCCAGCAAAGTGGTTGCCATATAACAGAGGCTCAATAAACATTGATGAATAAGGAAATTGGCTGAGAACTGAGGGATGAGGAGTCAGCCAGGAGGAAAGGGGGCGGGGTGGGGAGAAAGGGGTGGCAGTAGAAAGAAAAATGGTGATAAACGACCTCTGGGGAGGGATGAGCATGTGCTTCTTGGGGAGTGAGAAGGTTGCAGTTCTGGGAACTGTTGTCTCATACTCTGGGTAGCACAGAGCCAGTTCAAGGTGGGGAGCCTGGGCAGGGCTGAATGGTGAGAATAACAGAGGTCTTCATTCTTATATGATTAGATTTGATGTGCATGTTCTAAGATGCAGGAAATGGACTCGACAGGACAGAGTGGAAGAAGCAAGGCCATTTGATGGCTCCCGCAGCAATCTTGACAAGAGATGGTGGTGGCTGGACAAATTACTGACACCTGAGATGGAGAAGTGGCTAGATTCACAAGCAGCTAAGGAGGTAGAATAGTCAGAACCCGGCAATTAACTGTCAGTAGGGAAGGAAGGAGAGATGTCTGAATGATGCCTGGGCCTCTGGGGGAATGTGGGTACCATTCACTCATGTGATAAATTAGACAGGAAGAGGCGCCGTGGGAAGGTTACTTTCAGACACAGACATGATGAGTTTGAGTTGCCCGTGGGAAGTCCGGGGGGCAGTTGCATACATCAGTCCTCATGGCTGGAGGGTGATCTGGTTTGAGATACAGATTTGGACATTCTGTTGGCATATAAGATCAGGGTTTCATAACCCAGAAGTCCATAGATAAAATTCAGAAAGCCCACAAACTTCAGAAATTATATTAAAATTGTATTGCATGTGCATTGTTCTGGAGAGTTAGTTTTGTATCAACTTTTCAAAATCTCCCTGTCCTCAAACAGGTTATCCCTTGATCTATATGGTTATTGAAGCTAGAAGGAAAGATGAGTTTTCTCAAGCAGAGCGAGAAGCAGGGAGGGCTGAGGGCGGTGCTGTGGGGAGCGTTAACATTTCAGGGAGGGCAGGCCCTGTCCTGACGCAGAGCTGGGGGTCAGAGTGTGGGGGTTGAGACACGAATTTACAGATAGCAATAGCTTAACTTTTATAAAGCACTGTTACATGCCCTGTCATTTCATCCCTCGGTAATGCAACTAGAGATTTATAATTTGGCTCTGTGTCAGGGCTCAGTACAAGAAACAAAATCTTGGCTGTAAATTTTAAAGAAGGGATTTCGTATGGGGAATCAGGTGCTTACAAAACCACTGGAAGGGCAAGCCCCAGGGAGAGACTTCCAGAACAACATAGAACCCAGGTCAGAGTGCACCGTGTAGCTGCTGTCCCAGCATTGGGAAGCTGGGATTGGAAAGCCACCAGGATTGCTGCCACTGCTGCAACTATTTCTCCATCCTCGTGAAGCTGGAGGGTGGAGAACAGCAGTGGACACTGCTGTCACTACAAAGTCTCCTGTTTCCATGACCTTCCTTGACAGCAGTGAATAGTCAAGAAGGAGCCAAAAGATGGCCCCCATCTCATGTCCACCTTCCAGAACTCCTTGCACAAGTGCCTCTAATTAGAGGAGCTCAGTTCACTCCTGGGTCCGTCCCTAGATGCAGCGAAGTCTGGAAAATATCCTTATACCGCCTCTCCACCTAAAAGGAGAGTGAAATGGTGCTAGAGAGGGGAGTCTTTATTTTGTCAAGTTGAGATAATAAATATTTCAGTCTTAGTGAGCCCTGTGGTCTCTATTGTAGCTCCCAGTTTTACCGTCGCAGTGTGAAAGGAGCCATAGGCTGTACCTAAGTGAATGAGCATGGTTGTGTTCCAATAAAACTTTATTTATAAAAATGGGTGATGGACTGGATTTGGTCTGCAGGCCATAGTTTGCCCACCTCTGAGGTAGGCAAGTCAATTCACAATAATTACCACAGGTTCTTGTTACAGATGAGAAAATTGAAACCAAAGAGAGTCCATCCTTTAGCCAGTGCAAGCGAAAACACATCCTGGTTGTTTTGGTTTCAAAGTGCATGCCTTTCAGCAAACCATGATGCTTGGTGCCTCTCTTTGCAAGGCTTGTGATCACTCTAAAAGAGAAGATAGTATGTGTGCAAACCACAGTAAGTGCTCCAAGAATGGTGCAAAATGCTTTTGAGTACAAGGCATTTTTGACAGGAGAAATCAGAATAAGTTTCACTGTGGAAGTTGCTTGAGGTAGGGATCGAACAAAGGTATGACTCTAGCAGGGGGAGATGGGGAGGGGCGGGGTCACAAGAGCATTTTAGTTGGAGTGAGAAAGGGAAGTTTAGAAAACAGGTGGCAATTGAATCTCATCTGAGTACTGGGACCTTCTGGGGTGTTAGCAAAGGTAAGCGTGGATTATGGAGCACTTTAGATGTTAGGATTAGGAATCTGGACTGGAAAAGGGGAAGCATTGGCAGTTTTGGAACAGGGTCGTGATTCACACGTTACTCAGGAAGCGCTATCTCATATTGCTGTGGGTCATTTTTTGAGAGTCAGAAGATAATAGCCAACGAGAATTCGAGAATTCGCTTAGGAAGTTCTTGCACTATCTCTGCATGAGGATGCAGAGGGAGTGATGGATAGGAGGGATATCTCGAGCCATTCATGGGACTAGGAAACTTGTAGGTGGAATAGAAGGATGGTTTTGAAGGAAGAGATGAGTTGAATCACAATACTTGCAAAGCTAGGGATTGGAGCTTGTTTTTGTGGGAAAGGTGGTGGGTCCCCTCTTGGATATGAGGTGCTGAGGGGGAGAAATGGAAATATGGAGCAGGCAGTTGGAAATGTAGGCTTGATCTTCAAGATGGAGTTGGCTGGGAGTCGTCACATACGGGGGGACAGAGAGCCACTGAGAGCTCAGCTGTGTGAGGGAGCGTGGGCAGTGGAGGATACCTGAAGGAGAACCCAGGGGACTTAGATGATCAAGAACTAGGAGAGGGACAGGAGACAGGAAAATGCAGCAGGCAGGGTAGTCGGAGTGACAGGATGGATGTTGCACCAGAGGAGTTAAGGGGAAGACCTGTTTCTAGATAAAGAAATGGCCAAGAATGTTGCATGCTGCAGGGAGGTCAAGAAATAAATATTCATGAAAGGCCGATGGACTTGGTGACCACACTGTCATCATGGGTGGCCCTGAGAGAGCTGTTTAGGGTATGGACTCTTCTCTTGAGGAGTTTGATATTGAAAGACAAGAGAGAAGATGGTAGGTTGAAATCTGTGTTTGTTTTAAAGTTGATTAATTCTTCAGTGCCTAAATACCACAAATGACTCAGACTCAGAATATACCCTGGTCTTTCCTTAAAAAAAAAGCAAATGAAATGAAAGACCATCATTTAGTTCTTCTCTTTTGATTTCAAGATTCAATTTTTGGCCGGTTGTTTGTGTCTGACTTGACTCTGCTTCTGGCTCTGTCAGCGTCCTCTCCTGGCAACCCCAGAGGTCATGCACAAATGTGCGCAGTTGTTAAGCAACTGCTTTCCGCCGTTGTGGCCCTGCTAAATTTGGAACACGTATTAGTACCAATCTAAGTCTTCATTCAGTGGGAGAAAAATAAGTCCCTGACTTTGAAATTTCAGAGGTTACACATTTGTGGAATATGAAATCAGTGGGTTGATGATTTTTGTCTTACCTCACAGAATTCTTTAAAAATACACTGGAGAATTGCTGTGCAGTGCTGTGAAAATTTAGTTCTTTCCAGGGCGTTTTCTAGAAAAAAAAATAGCTATGCCCAAATCACAAAAGGAATCACGTATTTTACACCTGTGCTTTATAAGATAATAAACAAAAGCAGAACACGCACACAACACAGCAACAACAGCAAAAATCAACAAAACAACAAGCCAAACAAACTCTAGAGTTTCAGATAGAAATGACTTTGTCAGTCTAAGTTAAAGACATATTCTAGCTCATCTTTCACGCCTTGGTTTATGGCTTCCACAACATAATCTTCTTGGTCTCGAGTGGTTTATGAAATGAATGCAAGAAAAGGTAACTTGGATTAATATTCCCGCCCCCCCACCCCCCAGGCCCCAGTGGAATTCTCTTTCTCACTCTCATATTTAAACAATTATATTGCACCTAAATGGCCCTAAATTATATTTCTCTAGGGCTCTTTAGAGATTAAAAGTGTTATAGTAGTCTTTCACAGCTGTATAGAATTTGAGTCTTTGAAGTGTTTATACATCCATTAATCTCATTTGCCCATGAGATAGACAGCCCAAGTATTATCACTAAGGCCATATTGCCTGTAAAGGAACTGGGATTCAGAGTGGTTTATTAAGCAGCCCAGGATCACACAGTTTATTAGTGGCAGATTCAGGGCTGAAGGTCTGATTTTCCAGTTCCAAATTCATAATATTTTCCATTCTGCTTTGAGTGGCATTTCTGACATTGGGTTCTTTCATTCTTAAGTACTTCCATGTATAAGCTTTGTATAACATCAAGTTAGTTGCTGGTAGTGCGTTGATTGTGGAGGGCCCAGAAGCAGAAACCACAGTCTTTAAATGACACTTTACCGTTATCTGAGGTTTGGCCTTTATTGAATGGAGGTCTCTTATTAAGGGAAGGTATGCATTGAGGCAAGAGGCTTGCCACCCTTTCAAAAAATGGAAACTCCTGGGCTTCTTAGGGATGGTTAATGATGAGAATTAGGGAGGAGTTTGTGAATGTGAAGCACTTTATAAATCCTGGAGGACTGGCAGTGGGCTGTGTGTTTCCGGGGAGACAGATTTTTGCATATGTTGTCCTTTGGACACTGCTACCTTTGGTGCATGAGTGTTTTTATAAGCAAGCTTGTTTTCCTCCTTTTTAAGATGTGAGTCTGCTGTTTATCTTCATGGTGGTTTTCTGTATGTGTGAGCTTATGCTTCAGTTAAACTGAACACTTGTACTACTGCAAAACTGAATTTAGTAACGTTGCCAATATCTTAGCCCTCAAGTAGGCTTTAAATATTCTTAACCCTGGGAGCTGGCCCAAGAAATTTCTTGTTCTTTTCCCTGTACCACTCAGCATATAAATCCTGAATTACTGCTGACTGAAGATACATCAAGTACAAATCGATAAGCATTTTGTTTCTGTATTTTGGAAAATGAGACAGTGAAAGAGAACCCCTCGATGAGGGCTTAAAATGTTATCATTGTTCTATGGATTAATAGAGGTAGGGCTACTATTTTACTCGTTTGCTAGCCACCATGTAATTATATTGCACTGAAAGGACCTCTAAAAACATCTTTATTGAGATATAATTCACATACCATACAGTTCACTCATGTACAGTGTACAATTCAATGTTTTGGGTGTATTAATTATTTTTTAAAATTGTGGTAATGTATGACATAAAATCTGCCACTTTAACAATTTTTCGCGCACGGTTCAATGACGTTAATTACACTCACAATGCTGTGCAGCCATCGCTGCTTTCTGTTTTCATCACCCCAAACAGAAATTCTGTACTCATTAAATGATAACTCCTCATGAAAGGATTTTCAAATATACTTCAATTATTACCTTCAGGTACATGAAAGACCTTTGAAGAAGATTTTGTTTAGTCTTTTTTTTAAGGGGATGTTTGTTCTTTTAGGTGAAGTTCCCTGTAGCACGTGACACAGATTGGGTTCTCTTGGAAGGTGGCCTCTAAGACTAGCTTGTGGGATGCTGGTAGGGTCTCTCTCAGGATCAGCGTTTGTGAGGGGAGGGAAGGAGGCAGGGTTGGGCAGAAGGGGAAGGTGCACAGTGTTGCAGTCATAAAGCCTCATCCTACCCAGTAGAACTCTGGAACTGGGATTTCCTGTGTTGGGGCAACAGAGATGGGTCTTTATACCATCATATCATCCAGTGACAGCACACGGCCAGCGGCCTCCAGGAAGGAGCATGAGCTTGGGCTGACTCTCTCCGACCAAGGACAACCCAAGGCAAAGAGCCAGCAGCTGGGAGGCGAAATGCTCAGTCCATGGTCCCCTGCACTTTACTGCCCATCGAAGTCACCTCTGCAGCCTCAAAAATACTATGCCTGATTGAATGGGTATGGGGTGAGAAGTGAGTGGAAAGCTTCCAAAGCTCCCCAGGGGATTCCAGGGTGCCCCACAGACTGGGAGCGACTGCTCTCAGTCCTGAAGGGGCATCAGCACAGTGTACACCACTGTGGAAAATGCCTCAACTTTGGATTCGGGAAAATGGAACTTGGCTCCACCATTTACTGACTCTGTGAGTTCTTGTTTATGTTCTACTAAGACTTTGCTACTGGGCTTTGAAAAATATGAATGGATGGTGCATCTGAGTGGCTAGAAGGGCACTTACAAATCAATACAAAAACAGCGAACACCTCCATAAAAATTTGGCCATAACCAAGAATACATACCAATTCACAAGGAAGAAATTCAAATGATCTTTGAACACTTGAAAATATATTGTCTTAGCAGTAATGGAAAGAATGAAAATTAAGATTCTATTTGCCTGTTATATTGGCAAAGATTAAAAAGAATTGCTAGTACTCAGTGACAGGGAAAGTGGTGGCAGAAGGCATTCTCATCTTCTTGGTATGAGCATACATTGGTATAACATTTGCACTGGAACATCTAGCAATATGCATAAAAATTATTAAAAAGTGAATGTCTTTTGACATAGCAAATCTAATTCTGGAAGTTCATCCTCAGGAAATAATAGATAAGTGTGTAAAGATATGTGCATAGGTGTAATTTCAGAGTCTTGCTGGCAACAGTGGAAAATTAGGAGAAGCATAAATGCTCACTAATAAGGTATTAGTTAAATAAGTTCTGGTATACACCTATGTACTTCTAAATGAGAGACACAGTTAATAAGACAATATGAGTCTATTTTTGCATTAAAACATATTTGCATTGAAAAACGCCTATAAGAAAAATATCAGATGTTAATAGTAAATAGTTTTTCCCCCTGAGTAAAAGAATTTCAGGTGAATTTTATTTTCCATCCTCTGTGTCTTAATTATATTTGGACTTAAAAAAATTACACATTAATTTAATTTTCGTGTGTTAATTTTATGTGCATAAAAAGCATCAAGCCATTTTCAAAAATGATATGTTTCCAAAATTACATACACACATATCTCTGTTTCTATGTATCCATCTATCTATCTCCCTGTCTATCTATCTAGCAACATAATCCAATTAGTAGTCATCTCTGGAATTTGGGGTCATGGGTGATTTTTATTTTCTTTCTGATGCTTATTTATACTTTATAGATTTTTATAATGAGGTTGTATTATTCTTATAATGAGAAATAAGAAAATAGCTTTTAATATGTCAGTGCATTTGCCTGACCTAATTTCCATTCACTCTTGCAT